>JAOTAW010000006.1:4575828-4588076 GCA_025629945.1 Erythroxylum savannarum | reverse complement strand
CAAAAATTAAAATTAAAAATATTAAATTTAAATAATAAACTTATTATCTTTATCTCTATCTACCTCCATCCCTTTGAGTAATATGTAATAACTTTTGGATATGATAATCTTTTAGTTCCTTAATTTCTTAGTCACTAAAGAAAAATGCTTCTCAAAATCAATGGATTGGATTCTATCCGCCAACCCAATCAGTTGATCACCAAATATAATTATTAGTGGTTTGATATAGTTAAACAACTAAAACCTTTCAATCTGCTAAAAAATGGTTGATAAACCATTTACCAAACAATGTCATAGTCTGATATTTTCTAATGTACAAGACCTTTTTAGAGAGGCAAGTATAGAGCATGCTCATATCTACCAGTAAGAGCAAGATTACTAATGACTCAAGCTTTCAAGAAAGAAGCATGTTTAGAACGAAGCCATGGAAGAATAAATGGTGTTATCTCCTTTTCTCCATTACCTTAACTAAAGATGATGGTTTGTTCACATAGAAACGAAGGTTACAAATAGGCACATACAATAATTTAGTTTAGTGGAGCTGTTGACAAATACACTCATTACAAATAATACAATAATTTAACTTAATAAAGTCATTGTCACATGGTGTGGGTTCACAGACACACAGATTCACGCAATAATATAATCATAGTGGAAACATACTTTTATTTTGATGGTGAACTCTTACTTGTTTTTCCATTGGATAGGTTCATCTAATGGAGAAAATTTTTCTTTATCATATGTGATGTCTCCATATTTTTTAAAGAGACGCTCATAATCTTCTTTGTTGAACTCGGACATATCTTCATCATGATCTTGGTAATCTTAGAAGCATGGAGGGAGAGATTGAGATAATCCTTCAAGAGTTAAGCCAAAGGCTAGTGTAGGATTAGTCCATCCTTTCGAGAAATCTATTTATGGCATTGTGGATTCTCCAGGGATAAATTCTCTAGGGTAAGGCCCAAAGGAGATATATGTAATAGGAGAATGTTGTTTAAGAAAATTATTAAAATCATATAAAAAATGTTAAGACTCTTCATAGCCATATGCTTATGCTTAGGCCATTCAAGAGAAGTGTGTCAAAGGTGTATATATAAGACCATCTTTTGCCAGGCCATAAGGTCTATGGATCATAAAAAAGCACTGTGTGTTTTTTTGGGTTAGTGGAATGTCCCATAATTTATATTGATCAATGACATGTGATAATTTATGTTGATCAATGACATATGATAACTCCTTTTTCTCAGTGCATTAATTGTGAATACAATTCTAAAAAAGTCCATAGGGCAGAAGACTCACTGTTGCAGTCACAAAGATAGTTATATACCTGTAGAGGAGGAATTGCAATAGCACAAGCAAAAAGAGCAGAAAGTGCCTAGAGGTACCACTTTGCTTCATATGGAAAAGTCTTAATAATAAAGAAGACAACTAGGTAAGGGGTTTGTATATCAAAGTAAGAGGGACACAAGGGTAGTTTTGTTTTTTTCCAAGAAGAGATGAAGCTAATGGAAAATGCTTATTCTTGCTAGAGTCATTGATTTCCTCAATGGTAGTGACTGAAAAAAAGGAGCAATAACATCTCTTGTAAAATATAGGAAACACCAAATAATTCTTTTGTACAAGATGGAAATGTTCTTTTCATATTTGCTACTCCGGAAAGATCAACCATTATAAAAATCAAAGGGATAGCTCTGGTGGGAGTGAGAAATTGAAAGTTTTTTAGGGTCGAGAGAGGTAGTTAGCTATAGTGCTTTGATGCCTCTTTACATGTCGAACTAAAAAATTATAACAAGAAAACCAGGCTTTCCATCTAAGCAACTAACTATATGGTAGGATCTTTTCTTCAAGGTCTAATACCTTTAGAAAAGATGTGTTGTCCATTTCAACAATAAAATGATAAGGACCAAGGTGAAAGTTGAATTCTTCTATCCCTCCTTTTACTACAATAATCTCTTTATAGATCGCATGGTATTATTTTTCTGATTCCTTAAATTGGCCACTAGCATAGCCACAGTAGAATCTTTTACCGTGAACTTATTCTATTATGACCACACCTCAATATTCTTCACAACCATTAGTCTATAAGATTCATTCTTTTTTACCAAGAATCTTAAGTAGTGGAAAATGTTGAAGATCTTCTTTAGTTGTTGTATTAATCGTGTATACTTTATTCCCCAGAGTGGAGGATTTTTTTAAGAGCCTAGACAGCTAGCTAGTGTAGTGAACAACATGAAGGATAAAGTCTCGTATATAATTGATAATACCTAAGAATTTTTTTTATCTATTTTGTCGTAAGCTTCTCATTAGGGAAGTTAGACAATTCACTAGCGATGTGTGGTCTTGGTTGATAATGTCCATCATGGAATTTTATACCCAAGAAGTCTATTTGGGTAGTACCAATATGACTTTTTTGTACTGAGAGCATTATATTGTATTTTTGGTGATGTCTGTACATTTTCTAGATAGCCTTATGTTCACCCGTATTGTTTTAGAACAACAAGATATCATTAATATATACCAGTGCATTGTCTAGTATGGGCTTATAAATATTTATCATTGCCTTTTAGAACAATGAAGGGGCTACCTTAAGTCTAAAGGACGTGACTACCTATTGATATTAGACATTTGGGATACAAAATACCATCTTATATCTATACATTAGCTTTATCACTATCTACCAAAATCCATTATTGAGACCAATTTTTTATAAACACCCTTACCTTTTTCAAGAATATTATTTGTGTGTTAATCCTAAGTAGAGGAAGCTTATCATCTTTGAGCAAAACATTCAGTGATTTGTAATCAATCACCAATCTTTTCTTTCCCTATGTACGTTTTGTCCTTTTTTCTATATAAAATGCTTAACTAGCCCAGTTAGACTTAGTAGGTTCAATCAATCCTTATTATAGTAGGATGGCATATTCTTCCCTTAACAGAGCCAAATCTTCTAAATTTATGCCTAGATGGGTGGTTTTGGTAGGATTAATATCTTTATTTCTTTTGATGGCAATTAGATGAACAATTCTGGGTTTCAACATAAAGGATTTGGGTAATTGAATTGATTATGACTCCAAGGGCAGTATTGCATTAGTTGGTCTCTCATGCTTTCATATTCCTAGGGGACTTTTATAGCCCATATATGTTAGATAAATTAGTGTAGGGATGGAGAGACTGTTTAAATTTGATGCATTGAGGTAGGATTTGTAATTTATTTACTTAGCAACAGATGTCCATCCCAATTAATATGTTTGGCCTTGGGAGATTTTTATCAAGAACTTTCATCCATCTAATGAATTTTAGGAAAATTTTATTCCAATTTTCCCTTCAGTTATGAGATCAATCTTAAAAGATTTACCATTCGTAGTAGTGAAATATTCTTTATAAGATTGTCATGCTTCAAGGAGTAGGATTTGAGGCTTGACTACATTTTTGCAAGGGCTTATGTTTACGTATCCCATAACGTTGATAAGTCGATAGTATTTTCTAATTGAAGTTGTATTTCTACATAGGGCTTAGTATATGATGCAATCATGGAGTTTGTTTTTAAACAAGGCTCTTATCGATTACATGTAATTTCCTCTCCCCTAAAAGCATCATTTTCTTCAATAGAATTATAAATAGGGATTAAAAATTAGGTATCTTCATCTTCACTTGTTTGTTTTTCAAATACGAAATCTATGTCTTCATCATTCTTGATTGGTAAAATATCCTCAATAGATTTCAAAGATAACATCGATCAAACATCTTTACTCCAAAAGATCTTTTCTTAAAGAATCTGATAATTCTCCTTTTCCTTCTATGAGGTCGTTGATGATCTGCTAGCCTTATCTTGTGGAAATGAGACTTTTTCTTATAAGAACATCATACCTTTTCCTTGCATTTAATATTTAAGTGGGGGCTTTTTAGATGCCTACATGAAGTCTAGTTTTTATGACCTTATAGTCCTAAGGAATTTTTATTGTCCACATAGTTTATTGAGAGTAGCCAATGCAAGTTGGTATATCTCTCATAATGAGATTTTTGTCATACTATGACATAAAGAGTCTATCGTTCTTTATAGCTCTAGTTACAGTTCATCAGGGAGAGAGGCAATAAACGTATGTATGAGATTAATATCAACGAACCTATTTAACATGTAATATTTCTTTAACATGTTTTGAAAATGCCTATGAAGATCTCTCTTATTTAGAGAACAACACTTCATTTCAAAGTATTCTTGATAACTTTGCCTATCAATTAATTCAAAGTCTCCAATAAATTCCTTGTGGATCATTCCTAGTAGGGTTCCTACCTTGATAAGCCTGACAGCCTAAAGCCTCATAAATTCTCCTAGGCTTTGAAACCATTCTCTCAAGTTTCTAGTCATTTTGGATACAAACTCCATTAGTATTTCTTTAAGGATAGCTTATGGTCTAGCCATTTATAGGTCGATCAAAACTCCAAATTCATGTAACTTGTATCTCCATTTAGTGGGGGAATATCATTATATGTAAACTAAGGTCCTAAAGTTGGTAGGGTTGTGGTTTTTGAATGTTGCTATATTAGTTCTGCTCTTAAAGAGTCCACATCTTCCACTTCAGGTTCTTCCTCTGTTTATTATGGAGGAGAATTTGGAATGACTATTGGGATTTAGGATAGCTGCGAGAGATTAGTCACCTTGTCTGTGTCAGAGGTAATCTTAGAATATTGTAAAGTCGAGTCAAAGAGATTAGTAGGAACCAAATAAGGATGGTTCGGTTGAATAGTATCCATAAACATAGGTTCTTCTTCAGGTTTCTTTTCTTTTTGAGCTATAAAAGGTTGTTCTTTCAAAGGGGTAAGAGTTTCTTCAATTTTAGTGTAAGACAGAGTTGAATAGACTTTAGGTTTCCATTAAGTCATTGGGGTTTGAGATATTTTTGGGAAAGTATGTCTGAATAATGACTATGAAATTTTGAAAACCTTTCCATAATCTAAGGTCTCTAGAGATGATGGACTAGGATAAAAGGCATGTCTAAAGGAAATGATCATAGGATATGGATCATAGACAATCTTTGATTGGTCTCTAGCTCTATCTGACTCTTCTTTCTTAATTCTTCAAAAATATTAGATGATTCTTTTTCTTTTTTTTTAAATATAGGCCATAATAATGTCCTTATATAAATTTTCTAAATTCTAAATCAAGCCAAAGTGCTTGATGAAGCAATTTTTGATGTAATTGTTAAATATGGAATGATATTGAATCTATCTTGGTATGCAATAATCTTGTGTTTTTGCATTTAAGCCTTATAGTTTTGAATTAATATAGTGAAGTACTTTGTTTTGGGCGATTGTGTTTTCAGTTTTCGAATTTAGTATTTCTTCAGTAGGAGTCATAGGTGACTAAGTGCCTTGCCGGGATACCTGTGTAGATATAAAAAGTGGGCGAGCTGTCACCATAATAATCTCATTTGTCTTTTTTTTAAGGAAGGGAAATCTTTATTATACTGTTTTGATGGTTGCATCATTAAATAAGGAATTGGTTTCATAAATTTTTCGAGAAAAGTTAGGATGATTGGATCAGTTTGAGATGGCATCAATAGATGGCTATATCCTGCTTCTTCTAGAAGTTGAAAGAAAGATATTGGTCTTGACCTAGGTTTTTTTTATACCAATCCAAGGCTTAGACAGTCTTTATACTTGAGGACGTTATTAAGGTCCACATTTATGCTTTCTTTTTGTCCTTTGATTGTAATAATCCTCTACTTGATAATTTGAATATGTAACTAAAGTATCATTTTCCCAACGTCTACATTCAAAATGTCGCATAGATGGATCCATATCCCAAAAGAAATGACCATTCATATGACTGATATAAGAATATGTCCCAGCTGCTCGAACAAAGTGAATCAAAGGGCTACTCGTAGTTTCTTTATGCCAAAATACTAGAGAGATCAACAAAATTTGTCTAATCGATAGAGGATTTTCTTGCCCAGGACTTTTGTAAATTGATTTGACATAGAGATCTTTAAGTTATCTAAGGAGTACTGGAGTAGAAGTAGATAGAGTGGCGATGAGGGGAATGGAATTCCCTTTTCTAATTGGTTATCTAATTTAGAGGCATGATTTCCTCTTTAACTCTTTTCTTAGTAGCTATTTAGGGATTTGTACAATAATAGTATCTTTATGGTATCTGTCTGCCACTATACATAAAGTATCAGTGGTAAAGTTTGGGAGTTGTAGATATAGAGCATGGTTCTATAGACAATATATAATTTGGTGATGTAAGGTAGCCATGATGATTATGGGATCTTTTTTAGCACCTACGATATGGATTGAGACCTTTAATTAGGTAAAGATGGTTGGTCATTTAGTTTTGAAAATAGGACCCAACCTTAACATTAAACTAAATAACCCAACCATCTTTAATTAGTTGAAGGTCCAAATCTAGATTATAGGCACTGAACAAGATCCCACAGCAATCATAGTCATCTTAGATCACCAATTATTTATTGTCTATAAAATTATGGTTTAAATCTGCACTTCTCAAACTCTATCAATGATACTTAATGTATGGTGGAAGACGAATCCTAAAGAGATACTTCTGATGTCCAAATCCCTAAACAACTGCCTAGAGAAGAGCTAGAGGAAATCATGCCTCTAGAGTGGATAACCAATTACGAACGAGAATTTCATTCCCCTCATTGCGACTTTATCCATACTACTGCTACTCCACTCCTTAGACAATTTAAAGATAGCACTATCAAATCAATTTATAAAAGGCCAGAGCAAGCAAATCCTCAATATACTGGATAAATTTTGATATCTCTCTATCATTTTCACATAAAGAAACTAGGAGCAGCCCTTCGATTAACTCTATTCAAGTAGATGGGACATATTCTTATGGTGGTCACATGAATGGTCATTTCTTTTAGGATATGAATCCATCTAGGTGTCATGCAGACTGTAGATGTTGGGAAGATGATAACATAGGCTAAAAGATTCTACTTTTGAAGCAGAGGATTATTATGATCAAAGGAAAAAATGGAAAGTATAAATGCACACCCTAATAGTATCCTCAAATACAAAGACTATTAAAAGATGATGATGATTACTCTAAGGTTAGATTTGTGTAAAAAATCCTATGTTAGAACCAATAACTTTCATCTAGACTTAATCCATTCGTCCAACTATTCCAGAAAAATTTATGGAACCAATTCCCTATTTGATGATGCAACCTTAAAAACATTATGATAAAGATTTCCCTCCTTTAGAGAGAAAGAAAAATAAGGTGACTAGGTGACAACTAGCCTATTTTTTATACATACACAAGTATCCCTGCAAGGCACTTGCTTACAAGTGACTCATTTTGAAGAAGTACTAAATTGGAAGATTGAAAACTAATTGCCCAAAATAGAGTACTTCACTACATTGATTCAAAACTAGAAGGCTTGAATATACAAACTTAAGATTTACTTACTAAGATAGATTCGATATCATTCCAAATTCTGTAGTTACACCAAAAACTGCTTCATCAAGCATATCAAATTAATTCAGACTTGAAAAAATATATAGAAGAACACTATTATGGCCCAAAATTTTCAAAGAAAGAAAAATATTTGCCCATGATTTTTAAATAACTAAGAAAGATAAAGTCAAATAGAGCCAAAGACTAATCAAAAACTGTCTATGATCCTTATACTATGGCCTAGTCCATCATATCCAGGGGCCTCAAACTATGGAAAGGTTTTCAAAATAAAGTACTTCACCACACTAATTCAAAACTATAAGGCTTGAACATACGAACACAAGATTTACTTACTAAGATAGATTCGATATCATTCCAAATTTAGTAGTTACACTAAAAAATGCTTCATCAAGCACATCGACTTAATTCAAACTTGAAAAAATATATAAAAGAACATTATTATGGCCCAAAATTTTCAAAGAAAGAAAATATTTGTCTATGATTCATAAATAATTAAGAAAGATAGAGTCAAATAGAGTCAGAGACTAATAAAAACTGTCTATGATCCCTATGTTATGGCATTTTCCTTTAAACCAACCTCTTATCCCAGTCCATCATATCTAAAGGCCTCAGACTATAGAAAGGTTTTCAAAATATCATACCCATTATTCTTACATCAGTCACATAAATGGTCACTTCCTTTAGGATATGGATCCATATGCGTGTCATGCAAATCGTAGATGTTGGGAAGATGATATTTTAGATAAAGATTTTAATTCTGGAGCAAATGATTACTATAATAAAAGGATAAAAGAAAAGCATAAATGCAGACTCCAATAGCCTCCTGAAGTACAAAGATTATTTAAGGATGATGAAGATGACTCTAAGGTTGAATTGACATAAAAAAAATCCTAGGTCAAGAACAACAACTTCCATCAACTTCTACAAGAAGCAGGATATAGTCATCTCTTGATGCCATATTAACCTAATCTAATCATCCCAACTATTCTAGAAAAATTTGCGGAACCAATTCCCTGTTTGTGGAGATGGCAATAGGTTGGGCCTGAAAAAGCTAAACCTTGAACCCAGCCAACTCGAGCTATTCAAATTTTTTTTAAAATTAAAAATGCAAAATAATATCATTTGCTTATAAGGGTTAAGCTCGACATGAGGCTTAACTTTTCTTAGAAATTTTGGGCCTGAGGCCTAATCAAGCCAAGCGTGGTCTGTTGACTTTGGGCATGGTTGGGTCAGGTTAGACCGGGCCTGGTGCCAATTTCCATCCCTACTTATTTGATGATGCAGCCATCAAAATGGTATGATAAAGATTTTCCCCTTTAGAGAGAGAAAAATGAGATGACTAGGGTGACAACTCACACATTTTGATACCTATAAGTATCCCCTTAAGGCATTTACTCACACATGACTCCTGTTAAAGAAGTACTAAATTGGAAGACTAAAAATGTAGTTACTAAAAACAAAGTACTTGTAACATCCCAACCCCGATGGGAAGGGTAAAATAGTAATTTGGAAAGGGGCCAAGAGTGATTGAGATTAGTTGAAATATTCATGCATATCCTTATATGTGAATAGTGAAAATTTGCATAAAAAGAACTGTACATGCATTCATGACTTTCCCGGTATACGTGCCCAACTGTGATTTTTGTGAAAAAAGGTGGTATTTGTGCTTGAAAAATTAAATTGGAGTGATTTTTAGGTGTTTTATATTTTTGGAGAATATTAGGGAATTTTTCTGGAATTTTTCGGGGAAAATTTTTGGACCGAAAAAATCGCCAAGTGGCGAACCAGTTGGTTTTCGGTACCGAAAATTGCTGTCAAATGGTACTGGACTATTGGGTATATTATTTTGGAATTGAAATTGAGACTCTTGGAAATGAATTAAAGATGTAATTTTCTATTAGGATTATTTGATCAAAGCTTATTAATTGAACTTTTGTCTTTTTCTCATTAGCATGACAAGTGTCTTAAACCCATTAATTGCTTGGGTTATCTCTTCCACGACACTTGCATACTTTTTAGCCAGCCAATTTAATGTTCTTGACTTCATTCACGGCAACTCAAAAACTGAAAGAAGAGAAAAGGTGATTTTAATGGTTTTTGTTCCTTGCCTCTGAAACCTTCTACTTCCTCCTTCTTCTTTGATTTTTCTCCTTATTTTAGCTAATTCCTACTCTTCTCTCCTACCGTGAGTGCATCCTTTCCATATGTAAGTTCAAACTTCCTACCTCCCTTGTTATGGTGAGGGCCGTGTGTTGGACCCCACACCCCACCCGTAGGTGTTTGGGGGTTATAAAAAAAATGAATATACATTGTAGCTTTACAAAATCATTCAAATATGTACATTATCAAGACTAATTGCAGAACACGCTACAAACATGAGGAATTATACAAAAAATTTTTAAGTAGATCCTTCAGTCTCAGCTGACCAACCTTTGAGCCATTTCTTCTATCTAAAAGTACATGAACTATGCTTCTTGTAGAGTCTCTCTATCATTAGTGGCCTCTCTTGATCCTGAAATGTCAACGTTGCAATTTTGGTGAGTTTTACGAACTCAGTGAGGTAACCATCCTCGATGATTCACTCAAAATCATATAACACATCAGATTATATATCCACATAATTTACTTCATTTTATTTGTCATCATATAACATTACATAGCACTTTGTTCACAATTTTCATGTTCTCATTCAAATACAAGTCAACGGTACATTTCAATCATTCAAACATACATTTTAAATGTATATGTAATGCTCATGAGATTCATGTTCAATTATTACGTTGTTGTGACCGAGTGCATATAACTGTCTCGTATCCATTGTGGATACTAGGCTCATTGTTAACTGTCCCTTATCTGTTGGAGATACAGGGCTCATTATACATAGCAAGTCTTTGACTCTTAATCACATTATGAGCTTTAAGCTCATTTTTAGTGGCTACTTAGGTCACAGCTGCCATTACCTGATCATGCATTCATGTAATGACATGCATCACATTCATATATATTTACTCAGTCATTTTATTTAACTTACACAATCACATTTACATTCATGATTCATATTTGTTATCGTACCTTTGTCCGACATTTAACAAAATATTGAGAAATCACATATTTAGTCAAATTCACATACAAGGAACACTTCCAATATGTCATTCATGCATCAAACGCCTCAGACATTCAATGTTTGAAATTATCACAATCAATTTCACAACATAATTCAATACATAATTTAAAACAAACAATTATTCAAGTGAGACCGTCTAGGTTACTCATAGTTTGCTCCAGAAAGCTATTGCTTCGAAGTCCCGGTAACGTCTGAATGTTGTCGCTCAATATGGTCTTTTAAATCATGCAATACATACACATTTATACACATCACAACTTTGCTCAATTATAAGTATTTATTTATGCACAAATGTATATATGGAATATGTGTATAATGCATGTTCAATGACAATCCCAGGTACATTTCCTTAATACGCATCTCATAACCAATTAATATGATCTTTGAATCATTCCTTAACACCTAATACACTTTCCTTACTTTAATCACTCAATCTAACATCAACTAGGCTCATTCAAGATCACAATCAAGCCTAAATATCTCATGGGAAAACATTAATAAGTCAATCATCTATAAATAAACATATCTTGGGACAAAAGGCATAACTTTTGCTGTAGATGTCAAATTAATGTCATTCTAGGACACTTTTGAAGAGGACTTTGAGATATACAATTTTCGTGAAGAGTCGTCTAAATCGCAAATTTGTGTAAGTGATTCATGAATGTCCGCTCAGCAGACATACGTCCCTCCAAACGAACATGAATGGGGCTGGGAAGTTTTTCAGACCCTAGATGGTCCGTTCAGCAGACCTAAAGTCCGTCCAACAGACATGAACGAAACGCAACTCACTCAAGAGCATTTCTAATGGTTTCTACCTATATTCTAACATCACTTTCAGTCCAAATTTTCCCGAATTCACCTTTTCTAATGTAACATCATTTTACACTAATTCAACTACCAAATTGATTTCATTAAATTCTCAAACCTCAATTCATTTGATTCATCATTTTTATTAAAACTCATCATTCATGAAATCCTATCATTTTTCCATAACATATCTCATTCATAAGTTTGTAACAATTCATATTCAACATTCATCATTTCAAGTTGATAACTTCTTCATGTATACCTCAATTTCAGTTCAATATCATCCACACATAAATCAAAATCTATGCTTGATCATAAACACCAAAATATAACATATTCTTATACACTTTCATCATAAATTTTCTGCACATGTTCTACTTCATTTTTCACCTTCATTTCATTCCTAAATATCACCTTAATTCATCTCATTTCAAGACATCATAAAACTACCTATTGTTCTCAAACTGCACCGCACCTAGTACTCAACTTCAAGTCTAATTTTGAAAATCTTAAAGACAGAATTTGAATTCTATGTCTTCATGAAAAATGTAACCATATGTCTCTAATTTAATCCAAATAAAATATCATTCCATTTGGATATCTATAGGTCAAGTTATGGCTAAAATACAGAAGCATATCCAGTGGAAAGACTGTAGCTAAAATCTTCCAGCCACTCTCTTCCAATTTTTCCAGATTTTTATAACTTCCTACATCTTACATCTAACACATCTTGTACCTAGACCATCTTTTCTACTTTATTACCTCTTCATTCTCACCTCAATTTACAACTCAAAACTGTAACACCCAAATACCCCCTGGGAGGATATGTGGATGCCACCCAAGACAGTACAATCAAATCAGACTAGTTCA
>JAOTAW010000006.1:4548935-4560221 GCA_025629945.1 Erythroxylum savannarum | reverse complement strand
GAAGTGAATTTGGAAAGAGTATGAGTGAAAAGGATGTTAGAATGGATGTAGGAACCATTGGAGACGCTTTGGAGATTGTAGTTAATGATTTAGAACTTTAGGTGAAGTGAGGAAAACCCTGTAGGAATCCCTCCTTAACTTTGGTTGTGTCTGAGTCAAAGCTTAGCTTTGGCTAAATCCATCGTCTGATTCAGCTTAACTGAATCCCTCCGTCTGAGTCAAAGCTTAGCTTTGACTAAATCCATTGTCTGATTCAACATTGCTGAATCCATCGTCTGATTCAGCTTGATTGAATCCCTCCATCTGGGTCGAAGCTCAGCTTTGACTGCTTCTAAGTCAAAGCTCATCTTTGACTAAATCCATTGTTTGATTCAGCTTGATGGAATCCCTCTGTCTGAGTCAAAGCTCAGCTTTAACTAAATCCATCGTCTGATTCAACTGACTAAATCCATTGTCTGATTCAGCTTTACTAAATCCCTCCGTCTGAGTAAAACTCCGCTTTGACTAAATCTACCGTTTGATTCAACTTATAAATGATTTAGCTTTTGCAGAATCCATAAGCTGAATCCATCGTTTGATTCAGCTTTGGCTGAATCCATTGTCTGATTCAACTTGACTGAATCCCTCTGTCTGAGTCAAAGCTCAGCTGTGACGGCGTTTGAGTCAAAGCTCAACTTTTACTAAATCCATCGTCTGATTCGGCTTTGGCTGAATCCATCGTCTGTGTTAGCTTGACTGAATCCCTTCGTCTGAGACAAAGTTCAGCTTTGACTGAATCCATCATCGATTCAGCTTTGATTAAATCCATCGTCTGATTCAGTTTTGGCTGAATCCATCGTTTGATTCTGCTTGACTGAATCCCTCCGTCTGAGTCAAAGCTCTGCTTTGACTAAATCCATAGTCTGATTCAGCTTTCACTGAATCCTTTGTCTGATTCTTTGATTGAATCCCTTCGTCTGTTTCTTACATAAATGCGTGTACTTCGTCTGTGTCTTGCTCAGACGTGTGTACTTCGTCTACATCTTGTTTAGATGCGTGTACTTTGTCTGTGTCTTGCTTAGATGCATCTTATCTGTTTGATCCTTCTGACCCGTTTGATCCGTCTGATCCATCTGTGACTTAAGCACAAAGGATGAAAACGATAGTTATAGAAGTTAGTATTGGTCTAAACAACCAAGAGAAACGGCAAACTGAACAGTCTTATTTCTTTTGACCATAACTTCTTCTCTAGACATCCGAATGAGATTATTTTGAATTTGGAGTAAATAAGAGACATAGGGCTACAAATTATATAAAGAAGTCAACTTGTAATTCAGGTTTATGATTCAGAATGTTGGGCTCCAGAAACAGGGTCTAATAGACGTTCTAGTACATTCTTCAATTACATCGTCTTGCTTAGATTTGTATGCTTCGTTTGGTGTCTTAGAGTTAATCACTTCGTCTGATTCATCCTAGACGCTTTGTCTTATTCATCTTTTACTTAATTATTGTCTTGATTTGATGATTTGTGCCACTTACATTTATCTACTCACTTAATAAATTCATCAAAACAGTTCACACACTTCTATTATTATTGTTATTATTTGACTTTCATCAAAATCAATAGAAGAAGTGAAGTCTTCTTGACTTAATAATATGGGATGTACATTAGGACATCTATGTCAAGACTATCAAGCACTATAGCCCAAGTATGTGGATTATATAGGGAATGTTGCTAAACCCAGAATAATACCTATAGTAATATATACAATCTAGGATGGAGAAATCACCTAAAATTCTCTTAAGGGAATCAAAGGCAATCAACCCTTTACTAGGATTTCAACAACACCCACCTCAAGAAAAGAAGTTGAGCTTGGAAGACAACATATCCAGATTTCCTCAAAATCTAGAGGTAAGATTATATACGTAACTTGAAAACTCATATTGATCAGCTTGCAAAGTTAATTTCCAAGAGATAACAAGGGAGTTTGCTTATTACCACCGAGAAAAATTTTAAAGAACATGTGATGGTAATCACACTTAGCAATGGAAAAGAGTTGTAACAAGAGAAAAAAAACCAAAAAAGAGAAAAAGAATGATGCCAGGAATCAAGGGGAAGTTAAAAGTAAAGATCGTCTTCCAAAAGTCAAGGAATTTTAGCATGTTATCTCTTATCCAACTAAAGTGAAGAAAGATCGCATAGATGAGCAGTTTGATAAGTTTTTTGAACTTTTTAAACAACTTCATATTAACTAACCCCTTTTTAATGCTCTTATACAAATGCTGAAGTATCAAAATTCTTGAAGGAGTTACTAGCAAACAAAAGGAAGTTAGAGGAGTTAGCAACCGTGACCTTGACTGGAAGGTGTTCAGCGATTCTTGAAAGCAAGCTACCAGATAAGCTTAAACATCCAAAGAGTTTTAATATCCCTTGTTAAATTGGTTTAGAAATAGAAAAGGCTTTAGCCGACCTAAAGGTTGATATTAATATGATGCCCTATTCATTGTTTAATAAATTGGGATTAGGTAAACCAAAACCTACTAAGATAAGTTTATAATTAGCAAACATATTGGTAAAGTATGATAGAGATATTATTGAGGATATATTTATTAAGGTTGATAAATTTATCTTCCTAGTTGATTTTTTGATTCTTAATAAACAGGAGGATATAGAAGTACCTCTAGTTCTAGGTCAACCTTTTTTATCCACTACTAGGTCTATCCTTGATGTTAGTGAGGGCAAGTTAGTGCTTAGGGTTGGTGATGAAGAGATCATATTAAAAATGTTCTGATGTCATGAATCATTCCTTTGAACTTGTTGATGTTGATTATCCTAGTGATGTATTTGATAATTTAGTTTTAGATGTTTTGTAGGACTCTTTTTTTAAAGGTCCATTAGAGTCGTTTCTAGCTTTAGGTAATAAGAAGGATGAGAAACATTGCTTGCGGAAAAAGTAAGTAGTTTACTTAAAGGTTAAGGAACCCATGGAAAGAAAGTAAAAACTTAATCTTATAATTCAAATTATAAACATGGTACCCACCTCAATTCCATACTTAGAACTTGTCCAAAGCCTCAATTTTTCCATTCCTTTCCTTCATTCTCTAATTCATGACATAAACCCTAATTCATTAATCATCCAAAATTGAACTAATTAAATCATGCAATCACCAAAATTGACTTGAAAAATCACAAACTCCTAACATTTCCAAGCTATCTAAACCAAAAACTCATTAAAATTTCAAAGCTCAAAAATTTCTCTTACCTTATTTCTTCACCATTTTCGGATTTTCTTGGCTTGGAAGGAAGCTCTTGTGCTCCTCCACCTTTTTCTCTTGAAACAACATCAAAATCTTGCTCTAAGACTCATAAAAATCGAACCCTAGTCTTTCTCCTTCTTCTTTCCTTCTTTCTCACCAAAACTTCACTCTCCTTTCTTTCATTTTGTTCTTTTTCCCCTAAGTGTCGTGCTTCACTTCTTTAAAAATGACAACCACCCTTGTTGCCCTTTAATGATTGCTAAAAAGGCCATAAAGCCCTTACATATAAGCCTTCTAACTTAACACTTTAAGTAATCTTCCAAATTTGCCCCCTAAAATTCATTTTAATACATGTTTACTTTAGGACATTTTCTAACCATCAAATTGAAGGAATTTGCTAAAACTTCCTTCTAGAGAAATGTTCCTCACTGTCTCAATTTCATAACGTAACCAAAATCATTAAAGGGACTGACTTGAAATTAGAGTCCTTCATATGACTTGTAGCTCCATGTCTCTATTTTATTTTGCAACAAGAATCAGTTCAATTGGAGCTGTACAGGTCAAGAATTTCTCAAAATACTAAACCATGTTCAGAAAATTTCCCAACTCACTTTGATTAAATCAAACACCCTCAATTTAAATCTAAAAATTCATAAATTTCTCATGAATATGTAGATAATTGTCTTAGAAATCTAACGCTTCAAAAACCAAATCGATCGGATGTCGGACGGAGAAATTATAAGCAAAAGATTGCAAAAGAGTCGGATTATAAGCAAAATAACACAACTTCAAATATATATATATATATATATAACCGAATTTTCCAAAAATCATAACTCTTGATCCCGAACTACAAATTTGACAAATTTGGTATCAATAAAAAGATAAAAGGAAGCTATACAACTTCTATGAAGGACGCAAAAACCAATTCTATCTCTAAAGGGGGTCAAAAACCCAATCAAAGTTACTGCCCCTACTTGTCATTCCAAAACAGTAACTCAACTTCAAAAATTTCTATCTTTCAACTCCAAGGTCCAAACATGTCGTATTATATATCAATGAAATGATCAAAAATGCAACCTACAACTTTCATGAAGGACCAAAAAATTAATTTGTCCTCCAAGGAAGTCAAATTTCCAATCAAAGGTTCCGTCCACTAATAATCATGCTAAATAGTAACAAAAACTTCTAAAAATCATAACTTCACATTACATGGTCCAAAAATTTCATACTTCTCATCAATGGAAAGATCAAAACAAAATCTTCAACTTTCATGAAGCACTTAAAGGCAATTTCAACTTCTAACTAGGTCAATTTTTCAATCGAAGTTTCTGCGAGAATAAGTGTCATCCTAAAACAACATCCAAACTTCAAACATTCACATCTTTCAATTCGCACATCCAAAAATTGCATACTTTATAGTGTTGGAAAGATTGAAAGACAAGATACAACTTTCCTATAGACCACTTACTCTAATTCAGACCACATCAGTACGACGATTGGCCTCAAAGCAGTACACACAAACTTACCCTTAAAAGCATTTTTCAAAACAAAGCAAAATAACCTTAACTTCGAAAGATCATAACTTTCAATCCCGATATCGAAAAATATCATACTTTATGGAGACAGAAAGCTTTTAACAGAAGCCACAATTTTCATGAAGATCATTTTCTCAAAATCTGCCTAAATAAAAAGTCAAATCTATATTAATTACTATTCATCCCAAAAGTCAAACTTTCTTAATTCTCCAAATTCTCACACTTTTACTATTTATTTCTTGCTTTTCAACTTCCATTTCAATCAACTCATTCTTTTTAACTTTCATGACCCATACAAATCTACTCAAATATCAAAGTCATCAAAACCAATCCATTCTTTTCTCATCAATTTTTCTTAAAGCACAATAACATCTATCACACAATACATATACAAAAACACTCATTTAAGTTCCTTTAATATTTCTAAATTTCACTTAAAGACCGGGGTCTAAAACTACTAGTCAATCACTTGAACTTGTGCACATGGGTTTATTTGATCACACTAGGACTCAAAGTTTTGGTGGTAAACATTACAGTTTTGTTATTGTAGATGATTACTCCAAATTTACATGGGTTTAATTGTTATCAAATAAGGATGATGCTTTTGAAGTATTTGAGAAGTTTTGCAGAAAAATTCAAATAAAAAAGGATACTGCATCACTTCAATTCGGAGCAATCGTGGAGGAAAATTTGATAACATAAAGTTTGAAGCATTTTTGTGACAACAATGGTATAACTCATAAGTTCTGTCTAAGGAGACATCAAGAAAATGGAGTTGTAGAGAGAAAGAACATAACTTTGGTTGATATGGCCAGGACTATACTATGTGAAAGTGGACTAGCTTATAAATATTGGGCAGAAGCTGTATTCACAGTAGGTTATGTACTTAATAGATGTCTTATAAGACCTATTCTGAAAAAGACGCCCTATGAGTTGTGGAAAGGAAGAAAACCAAATGTTGCTTACTTTCCAGCATTTGGCTGTAGGTGTTTCGTTCTAAACAATGGAAAAGACAACCTTGGAATCAGACGAAGCTATCTTTTTGGGATACAACACCACTATTAAAGGATTCAGAGTATATAATAAAAGAACAAAGAAGATAGAAGAATCAATACATGTGATATTTGATGAAGCACTACCTTCGACAACAAAAACTGACTCAGATAATGAAGAGCATCTATTGGTATCTAAAAATACATCGAAGAATCAAACTACACCGATAATACCTTTAGAATTACAAAATCAAAAAGGCCCATCTGAAGTTAGAACAGAGCAGGCTCCTTCATCTTAGTAGGAGCCTATGCAATGAAAAATACCGAGAGAATAGAGAGGTCTTGATACATATCAATATATTCTAGGAGATCCCTCTGAAAGTCTAAGAATAAGATAATCCTTCAAGAATAACTTTTTTTGCTCTTATATCACAAATAGAACCAAAGACAGTTGAAGAGGCCTAATAACTCATTCTCAAAACAAGTCAATCATTAGACTCGGTGGGTATTTCTAAACAAACTTGACGAAAATGGTAAGGTGGTAAGAAACAAAGCTAGACTTGTAACTTAAGGTTACAATCAACATAAAGGTATTGATTTTGACGAAACTTATGCACCTATTGTTAGATTGTAATCAATTAGAATTTTTCTTGCCTTTGCATGCTATAGAAACTTCATGTTGCTCCAAATAGATGTTAAAGGTACATTCTTAAATGGTTAGATTAACCAAGAAGTATTTGTTAAACAACTCCCAGGTTTTAAAGGTGAAAACCATTTGGATTATGTGATGAAGTTAACCAAAGCTCTGTATGGTTTAAAGCAAGCTCCTCAAGCATGGTATAAGAGGTTAAGTAACTTTCTGCTTGAGAATAACTTTAAAAGAGGAAAGGTCGATTAAAACTTATTTATTCAGAGAAAGGAGAATGATTTACTTATAGTGCACGTATATATTAATGACATAATATTTGGTGCTACTGATCTATCCTTCTGTGAATAATTCTCAGCATTAAGTTAGGGGGAGTTTGAAATGAACATGATGGGAGAATTATCATTCTTTCTTGGATTACAAATTAGACAAAAAGAAAAAGGAATCTTCATTAGCTAAGACAAATACTCAAAGAAACTCATCAAGAAATATCATTTTGAGAATGCCAAACCAATGGTACTCCTATATACACTGGAGCTAAACTTGATAAAGATAAAGAAGGCAAAGCTACGGATGAGACAAAGTATAGAGGAATGATTGGATTACTACTATGTGTTACAAGCTTAAGACTAGAAATTATACTTAGTGTGTGTCTTTGTGCATGCCTTCAATCAGAACGAAAAGAAAGCCACCTTCAAGTAGTCAAAAAAAAACTTTCGATATCTCCACAAAACTATAGGTTTTGGATTATGGTGTCTAAAAACTAATTCATTTGACATAGTGGGCTATTGTGATACAGATTATGTAGGTGATAAAGTCGATTGAAAATGTTGGACCCCAATTCCGGAGCCCAACTCCCGGACTCATGTAAAGACGTGAGCATATTACTATTGAAAACAATGGATTTGGGATGATAAAAATCTTCGGGAGCAATGGCGGTTTCGCTGCGGGGAACAGATGGAAGTAATCCACAGACTCTTCAGGTCAATTTTGCAGTGACAAACAATTATAACTTTGCCGCGACAAACAATTGGCTTAGCCGTGGCGAAGTCACCACACAAAAAAAACAAAATACCTTCAGGTGAATTATGTCGCGGCGAACTCTGGGCTTCGCCAAGGCGAAAACCCCAGTATAGAATCCAGAAACCCTGAATAACCTACTTTATTAAATGCAAACTTAAATTCTCGCCACGGCGAAAACCCCGGTATAGAATCCAGAAACCCTGAACAACCTACCTTATCAAATGCAAACTTAAATTCTTTCAATCATCCTCATCCATTCAACTTAAGGACCAACCTGAACATAAACCAAAGCAATTTCTCCAAAATTTCTTAATCTCATTTCTAAGTCAAAATACATTGCGAAAATAAGAAAATCATAGACAAACCCAAATATATTTCATTAATATCAAAAGAAAAGAGTTTTACAAAGCTTTAATGGGCATTTCGAACATTACAACATTGTCTCCAAAAACCCAAAATATAAAAGGTACTGCACTAATAAGCTTAAACTACGACTAAAGCCTTATGTTTACAAAATCTAGCTTAAAATACAAAAACATTGCTAAAGTGAAGTGATGCCTCGATTCTTGGTTACTCGATCTCATTCTCTTCACCTAAAGATGGGACAGAAATGGAGAGGTGAGCTTAAAGCTCATGGGTAACAGTTTTATAATCAGTAACAAGCAAAAACCATTGAAATATTTATTTCTATTGTAAAAATTCACATTGAATCATAAAGCACATAATTTCAAAATTCTCATTTATCAAACAATTCATAAGCAACATAAATCATGCATTCATCAAACTTGTCAACATATGTAAACACATAAGCACATCATAATGGTTTGGATAGGTCCATAAAAAGAACGTGCTATCACAATTCTATAAAATGGTCTTGTGTAACCATGAACATAACGTACTATCGCAACTCCATATAATGGTTTTGCGTAACTGTGAACTTAGGGGAGTCTGTGAAGAAGTTCCATATCACTAGCGGGCAAGCGGGAGAAGCCTTTAGTCGAAGTGCACTTCACATACAGAATGGACCAAACCAAACCCACATAATCATGCATTTCACAACTTGTAAACATGTTGCCCAAAATGACACTTTTTTGAAACTTGATTTCATAAACATAAAGTCTTTTCAAAATAATTTCCATATTGGTTCATAATTCATCCACAAAATTCATATACAAAATATCTAGTACTTTCTCAAAGCATTTAAAGAACAATAAATGCACATTTGTAAAGTAGTTGGAAAGCATTTAATTCCATTTATTTGAAAGAAACATTTATGGCTTCTTTACTCAATTATAAAAATGTAGCTCACCTTGAAATCCTTGCTTGAGACTTGTTCAAAGATGCCTCTCCTCTTGCTCCTTTTGCCACATGATTTCCTTTAACATTTACAAAAATCCCAAGTCAATAGGAATTCAAATTGAGAACCCAAGAAAATACATTCACCAAAATTGAGAACCCAAGAAAATACATTGGCTCAAAAGAAAGCTCTTTTCTTTCTCTTCCTTTTTCTCTTCTTGAACAACTTCAAAATCTCTCTAGAAAGCTAAGAAAGATGAAACCCTAGCTTAACTCTCTTCTTTTCTCTCAAACCACTGAAACTCTATTCTCCTCTCTTTATTTTTGTATTTCTCTTCTTCCTTCTTCTCACTCACATTTTCTCTTCTCCAAAGCAAGACAACATTTCTCCTCTTCCCATTTTACCCTTCCTTTAATTCCTTATAACTTTTAAACTTAAGAGATCTTCCAAAAATGCCCTTTATGCATTCTTACCACTTCAATTTAATTTACACCATACTATACTCTAACTCAATTTTAATTTTTTTCTATTTAATGCTTCTAATTCTCCTAACGCTTGCAAAATCATGGACTAAATTCTAAGAAAATAAAGTAAAGTAAAATAAATAATAAATAAATAAAGAAAAATTTTAGGGCCCAATAGAAAAGGCATAAGTGGTCACTGTCAATTTCTTGGAGGATGTCTAGTATCTTGCTCCTGCAAGAAGTAAAACTACACCGTGCTTTCGACAACTAAAGTGGAATGCATAGCAACTGCCAGCTTTTATGCTCAAATCTTATGAATGAAGCATCAACTACATGATTTTTCTCTAAACTTTTCTCATATTCCTATATTATGTGATAATACTAGTGCCATAAATCTTTCTAAAAATCTTGTGCACCATTCTAGGACTAAGAATATAGAAATCAAACATCATTTTCTTAGAGATCATGTTTTAAAAGGAACCATTGATCTTTTGCGTGCTAATACTGAGAATCAAGTAGCTGACATTTTCGCCAAGCCACTCTCTGAAGATAGATTATGTATGTTAAGAAAAGAGCTTGGTATAAGCAAACTCTCTGATATTATTTGTGTATGAATATTGTAACATCCCATTTTCATACTAAGGGTTAGAACTCTAGATTTCTGTAATTGAGAAAATAGCAATGAGATTAGAAAAGTGCATTTCATGCTCATGCATAATGTAAGCATACACACACATGAATTTGATTTTTTGCACACTAAAACGTTTGTACATGCATTCATTGACATTTTTCGGGGTATAATTGATTTATAAATGTGATTATATTTGGAATTATGAATTTTATGTGTTAAAAATTGAGTTGGAGTGTATAAGTAGTGAATTAGAATTTTTGGTGAAATATGAGAAATTTTTGGAATTTAAGGGTGTTTTTAGACTAGGAAAAATGCCAAGTGGCAGAACAATTGATAAATAGTAGGAGAAATAAGAGTCAAATGGTAGTGGAAATTTTTATGAATGACATTGGGATTTAATGACAAGTGTCATTGAAAATTAGGAGAAAATTGGATTGAAAACTGGAGAAAATTGGACTAGTAGATTAAAAGACGAAAATGGGACCATAGGAAAGTGACAAGTATCACTACCCTCATCACTTACTATTCTTTTACCCAATTAAAGACCATTTCTTGGTCTTTCACTTGCCCATTCATGACATATGTTTTATTTCTCCTTCTCCTTCTTGTTCTTCATTCTTCTTTCCATCTACAACACTCTCTTCTCCAACTGTAAAGTTGAGCCTTTCTTTCTTCCATCACTAGCCACGCTATTTTCAATTCTTACTAAAGACCTAACCTTACCACCAGTGAACGATGATGCACGTGTGAGAGAAGAAAGCTAGGGTTAAGAGAGATCTTGAAGAGTTTGAAGACATTGAAGCTAAACAAGTAAGTATAAGCATTAACCCTTATTGATTTGTTGAATGAAGCATATATGATGATAGTTAATGGTAAATGATCATGATAGAGGAGTTGAATATGTGTAGTAAGTTGATGATGAATGTGTATATATGTGTATGTTTTGTTATTAGAGTTCATGATTAATCATGGACTATAATTTGTTTATGAATGATATTGAGTTGAAATAAAGTTGAGAATGAAGAGGAAATGAAGTAGAAAAGATGGTTTAGGTACAAGATAGGTTATAGGTGAAGTGTTGGAAGTTAAAAGCTGGAAAATATAGCAGTAACATGTTTACTGTGAATGCTTCTGTGAAAGTTTCCCGCGGACAAATTGAAGGATTTCCTTTCTGGAAAAGTTCACCGCGGCCAACTCCTTGGTTCGCCGCGGCAAACTTGTGGTAATTTCACTAAGAGTTTACTCTCAGGAAAAGTTTGCCACAGCCAACTTTCCTGACTTCACCACGGCCAACTTTCTCTGCACAGCTTAAATATGCTTTGGTATTTTGACCATATCTTGCTCTGTAGTTATCCAAATGGGATGATTTTTTATTTAGAGTAAACTAGAGACATAGGGATACAAATTTTTGGATGAAATCTAGTTTTAATTCAGTCTCTTAGAATTTCAATTTCTGGA
>JAOTAW010000006.1:4489240-4499926 GCA_025629945.1 Erythroxylum savannarum | reverse complement strand
ATAAGTAAATTAAGTATAACTTTCAGTTTACTAAACCAATTTGGATGAACTTGGTATCACTGCAAACTTAAGACATTTGAGTACAACGTTATATAAAAAAGTGTTGCCTAATTTGATCATTAACCCTATCAGATTAATTATGCAAAGTTGACCTTATGAATGTAAGAAAAATCTGAAGTGGTCAATTAGGTTATGAAATTGATTGCACATTGGTTTATTTTGGTCCAAATTATAAGTACAAATGAGATTAATGAGGCCTTTAATATCCGATTAATTTGATGATAAGGATCGCAATAAGATACTCGGAATTGTCATTGAACATGCATTGTGCATAATTTATATAAGTAGATGTGCATAAAGGAATATGTATACAATTGTGCAAAAATGTGATATTTGTAAATGTGTTTTGTATGTTATAGAGGATTGGACGCCAGCCAGACATTGCCAGTCCATCCAGGCAATAGCATATTGGAGCGTACTGTGAGTTAACCTAGATGAATTTCCTAGGATTGATTTGATTAATTTGTTAAGCTTCCAATTAATTGAACTGTTGTGATTTGTTTTTGAGTTCCGCACTTAAAGTTTGAGGAGTATATATTTGGGACTATATTAGAAGTTCTCTGATTGGTTTGATAATTTTGATTGTATTATGCTATGTGAATTCTCAACGAAAGTTGAATACCGGACTTAGGTCCGCTGATTATGAAAATTCTGACTATGCTTTATCACTGATTGTGATACATGGTCAATTCAGAATTGTTGCATTCTATAAAATGCATACTCAAATAAAGGCATTATGACCGGAGTAGCCAGTATAAAAGTGCTTGCACGTAGAGCTTTGTTCCGTGATATATGATTCTGCACGTAGAGCTATGCTCCGTAAATTTGTTCTGGCTGAGCCCAATGGGCCAATATTTGTACATGTGATAGGCACTGGGTCACAATAAGAAGAAAGAATGTGAGTCTCATACATATAGTATTATAAGACTGAATTTCATTGAATGATTTGCAAATCTAAAATGAATGATAAATTGATATGAACTATTTGTTATACTTGGCTATGTGAATTGTGTGATTATATGATATACCATGTTGTGTGAATATCTAGAAAGTATTTATGATCTGAACGAATATATGTGAAATATGTGATATGTGTGTGTGATCTGGTGAAATCAACAACGATGGTTCACTTATTGAGTTCGTAAAACTCATAAAAATTGCGACGTCGTTTTTCAGGTACGAGACAGGAGACTTAGTTTTTATTCTAGATTAGAAGAACGTTTTGGACTAAGTTATAGCTCAGAGGTCTGTTAGCTGACGTCAGAGAGTTACAGCTTTTATTTTGTAGTTTTTGCTAGAACCTGTATGAGGTTTTGTAAATATTTGTCTAATGGAAACAGTGTAAACTTTGTGAATAAATGCAATGAATGGTTTTAAAATTTGCTGACTTTTAAATGATGTTAGTTGATGTCATGTGTAAGTTGGATTTGTTTTTGCTCTAACATACCATTATCATATGTTATGTACCTGAATGTTTAGGTATATACCTTATGATAGTGGGATGTTGCTATCAGTTAGCAAATTACTCAGGGATCAGTCTTTGAGTGTGTATTTCTTGCCTAAGAATTATGTTTTGCAGGGCTAGAATTATGAAGAGGTGGTGGTTGTTAGGATGTTAATTAATGGTTTATATTGCATTACTCAGTCCTTATTTGATCCTTTAATATTGCAACAATTTGGTAGTATTTCTTATTATGTTTTTACTGTAAGTAATAGCCTAGAAGGCAGTGTTGAGCTCTAGTATAGGCGATTAGAACATATGTCCAAGGAAAAATTAAGGCATATTTGTAATTTTCCTCAGTTGAATAAGTTAGTTGTTAGTGATACTTGTCATAAGGCAAAGCAAGCTAGAAAGCCTTTTTGTAACAGTAGTATTCAGTCAATAAAACCTTTTGAATTGTTGCATATTGAGTATTGGAGGCCATATAAATGAAAATCTTTAACTGGTGATAGTTATATGTTAACCATTGTGGATGATTTCACTAGAGTTGTTTGGACAATTTTGTTTAGTAGCAAGGATCAAGTTGCTTATTTGATTGAAGCGTTTCTCAAGCTGAACGTACACATTTTAATGTACATGTTAAGAAAATTCGAACTGATAATGGGACAAAGTTCATTAGGAGTAATACACAACTTATTTTGCACAAATATGGTGTAATTCACTAGAAAACATGCACATATACCCCACAACAAAACAGGGTCGTTGAGAGAAGGCACAGGTCTTTGGTTTCTATTGCCAGGGCTTTATTGAAACAAGCTAATCTGCCAACCAAATTTTGAGACGAAGCTTTTCTCTATGCTACTTACTTACTCAATGTTTCACCAACCAAAGTGTTAAATTGGAAGAGTCCTTATTAGGTCATTATCCAAAAAAACTTGATTATACTTAGTTTAAGGTTTTTCGTTGTTTGGGGTATGCGATGAATGTCAATCTTCACAAAGATAAGTTTGATAGCAAGGCCTTTCTAGGAGTTTATTTGGGAGGGTCTTCAAGACAGAAAGGGCAAAAAATATACAACATGGAAACACACAGATGTGTCTCGAGATGTGAAATTTTACGAGGAACAATTTCCTTATTTGTCAAGTTACACTCACCAGGATGAGAATGATCTTCAACCAACCACTGGTTTACCTAAAATTTTTAATGCTGATTCGTTACATATATCTCAACAGAAGATAGCATATTCAAAATATACTGAGAATAATGATCTTTATAGCTCACATATTCATATGGATGTAACAGAGATTTTACAATTCTCAAAGTCATCTCATACGAATTTTCAGATATCAGAAAATGGCAGTCCATCTGTTGAAAGAAATTTGCCACAATAACCCATAACTCAAGTTGTTGTGTGAAGACATTCAAACAGACCAAGCAGACCACCAGCTTGGTTATCAGATTTTGTTGTTAATCAGAGTCATACTGATGCTTCCACAGATGTTTTTGAGTACACAGATACTCACTTAGCCTTCTTTGATAATATTACAAAGATCCATGAACCAAGAATGTACCATGAGGCAAAGGCAGACTCAATTTGGATCAAAACAATACAGGAGGAGCTAGAAGCTTTAGAGAGGAATCAAACTTTGCATTTGGTTTCACTGCCAAAAGTGAAAAGAGCTATTACATCTAAATGGGTGTTCATGGTTAAATATGCCCCTAATGGATCAATTTCTCGATACAAGGCCAGGCTGATAGCTCGAGGATATGATCAAGAGTTTGGCATTGATTATCATGATAGCTATTCCCCTGTCACCAAGGCGGTCACAGTTAAGGTGTTTTTTATCAATAGCAGCTTCGAATCGATGGCCAACACATCAAATTGACATCAACAATGCTTATTTGCATGGGTCAATTGATGAGGAATTTACATGCTTCCTCCAAATGGCTACACTAAGGCAAATAAGAATCAAGTCTGCAAGCTTTCAAAGTCACCATATGGATTAAAGCGGGCAGGAAGACAATGGAATAAAGCTTTTACAAACAAGCTTCTGCATATGGGATTTGTGAAATCAATCCATGATTACTGCCTTTTCACCAAAAATACATCAACAGACTTTATAGCTATTATAGTCTATAGCAATGATGTTCTTGTTACAAGCACTTCCATCCAGCTGATCCAGGATGTGAAACAACAGTTGGATGCTTGTTTTACAATCAATGACATGCGAGAGGCCAAGTTTTTTTTGGGGAATGAATTGGCTAGACAACAGTAAGGGATATTAATTTCGCAAACGAAATACATTCGTGACTTGGTTCAAAATGCAGGATTGTTGAATGCATAACCAGCCACCAATCCTTTTCCTTTAAGGGTTCAAGTGACTGTTGATTTTAAGTTGTATGATAAACCAGACAATTATCGAAGGTTAGTGGGCAAGTTGTTTTAGCTGGGTTGTACCAGGCCTGATATATCCTTTGTGACTCAACAATTGAGTCAATACATGAATGCTCCCACAAGAATTTAGATGGATACAACCTTGCACGTTGTTAAATACTTGAAGGTTACTGATTCTATGAGGTTGTTTTATGCAACTAACAATGGCTTTAATTTGCAAGCCTATTGTGATTCCAATTGGGGGAGGTGAAAAGTTACTCGACAATCGATGACAGGATACTGTGTATTTCTTGGATCGTCACTGGTTTCATGGATCCAAAAAGCATAATACTGTTAGTAAAAGTTCAGCAGAGGTTGAGTACCGTGCTATGGCTACAACTTTTTGTGAATTGAAATGGTTGACATATCTCCTTGGTGAGTTTAAACCTAATCCTACCTTGCCTATACCTTTGTTCTGCGATAATCAAGCTGCTATTATTCTTGTCTTTCACGAACGCATGAAGCATATCGATATTGACTACCACATTGTAAGGGAACACTTGGTTTTAGGTTTTATCAGTACACCTTATGTTTTTTCCTCAATTCAGATTGCTGATTTACTTACCAAACCTTTAACTTCTGCACAAATCCATTCGACATTAACCAAGATGAAGTTATTTCATTATACTTCATCTTGAGGAGGGAGTGTTGGTTTCGGGTATGGCTGTAGAAATACAATCATAATCAACATATTAGTTAGATGAACTAGCGTGAAGGGAAAAGTAGCCAAAGAAGTTAAGGAGCTGTTATAATTAGTTACAAGTCTGTTATGATTCTAATATATTAGATTCTAATGTAACATATTAGATTCTAATACTTCCCGACTCATGCAGCACGAGCTACCTGTATAAATACATTGTATCACTTTTCATCATCAAATATACAATTCAACATATTCTTCTTCTTTCTTCAATACTAAGACAGATTAATCTTGGTTGTTGAAACGGTCACAGTATTATAAGACAAAATTTTAAGTTTTTTTCCTCGACTTTAAAGACATAAGTCATTATGGAGTCAGACAAAATCTCAGACAGATCCTTTTTATCGGACCACTAGGTAATAAATAATTATTTTTTCTCTCTTTTTTGTTGTTTAAAATATGCAAATAGCCTTATAAGTTTGTTTAAGAGTAGAAATAAGTCAGTTATTTATGTGAACATATTCTGATGCTTTATTACCCAAATACCTAAGTCGAAAGTTCAAGTCCAGGCCCAACCTCAATTCCAAGCCCAAGCCTGAACTGATCTACCCTTACCTGCAATGTATGTCCCCTTATAGTTGATCCGACCATGTGTTGTAATAACAAAGAAATTAAACACTCCATAACAATGGTACGAAAGAACACGACAAAAAAAGGAGCACGAACCTGGCACAAGATCAGACGACGTAGGAGTTGCAGTGACTAACGTAAAAATAACAGGAAATTAATTTTAGTTTGGAGGGAGGACATAGCTTTGAATTGAAAGCCCTTTTATCGAATACTCAACTTTCCATGCATGCGTTTAAAAAGACCATTCGCACGTGCTTACACCAGACTAGGAATTAGGATTTCGTTCAGACGCAGAGTACACGTGTCGGCCCGGCCTCGTATGACCCACACACTCTTCTTTGTCTAGGACCTCTTATCTTTGGTACCCTTTTCCCCTTCCTTCTTGTGCCCTTCTCTCCTCACTCTGTCTACTCTCTCTCACTTTGACCTTCAAACCTAATCTTCACCTTCGACACGAACCCCTCAATTCGGATTCTACCACCCGAAACTTAATCAATCCACAGTTCTTCTTTTTTTTCCCCCCCTCAAAACCATTGATGCTGTGAAAGAATTCATAGACATGGAGAAGGAGAATCAAGAGAATTGTAAGTACATGGGACGGGCCTTTGACGACATGAGCGTCAATGACGCTTCCTCTGCTTTTAGCGACTGTAACAGCGACAGATCCGGCGAGTTCACGTCGGCTTCGTCTGAGAGCCGGCGTCTGTTGATTGCCTGCGCGACGGAGGATTCCGAAGACGTGATCCGACAGCTCATATCGGATCTCGGATCCTGCTCGATTGACGATCGAAAGCAAGCCGCAATGGAAATTCGTCTCCTGGCCAAGAACAAACCGGAGAACCGCCTCAAAATCGCAAAAGCTGGAGCAGTTAAGCCGTTGATTTCGCTAATCTCCTCGCCGGACGCACAGCTTCAGGAGAACGGCGTCACCGCCATTCTGAACCTGTCGCTCTGCGACGAGAACAAAGAACTGATAACTTCATCGGGAGCGATCAAGCCGTTGGTTTGGGCTCTGAAGACAGGGACATCAACGACGAAAGAGAACGCCGCGTGCGCGCTTTTTCGGCTCTCACAAGTGGAAGAGAACAAGACTGTAATCGGACGTTCAGGGGCGATACCCCCCCTCGTGAGTCTTCTAGAAACTGGAGGATTTCGCGCGAAAAAGGACGCATCAACTGCTTTGTACAGTCTATGTTCGGTGAAGGAGAACAAGATTAAGGCCGTGGAATCCGGAATCATGAAACCATTGGTGGAATTGATGGTTGACTTAGGGTCAAACATGGTAGACAAGGCAGCTTTTATATTGAGTCTTTTGGTTTCATTGCCGGAGGCGAGAAAGGCTCTAGTGGAGGAAACGGGAATTCCTGTTCTCGTGGAGATAATCGAGGACGGTTCTAGAAAACAGAAGGAGATTGCGGTGGGAATACTGTTGACATTATGCGAGGACAATCCAGTATACCGTGCGAAGGTGGCGCGTGAGGGAGCGATACCTCCGCTTGTCTCGTTGTCGGAGTCGGGCACAAGTCGAGCAAAGCAAAAGGTGAGCCATGTTCTGTTTTCTTCGGTAGTTCCCTCGGTGGCTGCTAACGTGGCAAGGGACAGGATGTGTTTTTTTTATAATAAAAATAATGTTCAAATTTTCAAATGATTGGCCACGTCAGTCACTTCTTTTCAATACAATTTGCCAATGGAAATGTCCGGAATTTTTGGACGTGGGATTTTATTGTTTGACTATATAAAATAGCCAAAGCGTAAGGCGTGTTTGGTTTTATTTTTGGTACGAATATGTGAGTTTGTGTGTTATGGTTTGTGTGTACAGGCGCAGGCACTCACAGAACTCCTACGGCAACCAAGAGGCGTCAACCCCGCTTCTGGCAGAGCATCCGATGCGTCAGTATGAGCTAGTAACTCTACAACGTACCCATGTGTAATCATAAAACGAGATAGGGAAATACCCAACAAAGAAACAGAAATCAAGTTGTATATAGTTTTGTAATATCTGCGATAAGTGGTTGAGCTCGGTACGAAACTTTTATCGAATGCTTTATGGAATATTTATGTTGGCTCAACAACAATACTGTGGATTTGTTTTTAACAAAAGAGATCAGATCTCTACTACTTTTGTCTCGAAAGATTAGAGCCATAGGGGAAAGAAAGAGCTTTACAAGTATGGGTGGATGGTGCGAGGGAATTATGGTTTTGATGATTCCATTTCCACGAGCAACTCATGCATATTATTAATATGACAAATAGAATAGAAGGTATGAATGAGCAACTTCCATTCATTTGAAATTCAAATACTTATCCGCCCTTATTGCTGGCCACGTCGTCGCTAGTCCAGACGTCTCAATCTGGGTCCCATCTTTGACGGCTCACTGGTCGACGTCGCAAGCTCTGTTCTGTTGTTTCTCTTAGACTAATCCCACTCTAACCTAGTGCTGGTGCCCCTCTTTATCAGAATTCAGAAACACCACCTTTACTTTCCAAGTGATATAGCTTTTTGCCTCTAGGGTCTCCACTTAATTCCGTCTTTGTTGGAATGAGAGATCAATGAAAATCAATAAGAACCCAATTCGCCGTCCTAATTAAGAAACTTGTATGTGACGCGCCCTTAATTTAACATGACTAGAACAGAGCTTTTCCTTTCTTAAGTTGACAATTGAACTTCATGTGCAAGCAAAGAAAGGAGTGAAATAGAGTAGAAGAATATTTCTCAATATACCCTTTTTCTTTTCAGTTATAGATTTGTAAGCATTTGTGCAATGCTTTCTTATGGTGGGAAAGAGAGGCAAGAGTCGTAGTCGTAGAAGAAGTCTACGGTTAACAGTTAAAGCGGTTGGTGATCTGTCGCATCGAACCGATTGATGAGAAACTTAAAAATCTAAAATTCCATCATATGGAATTCAGACAGTCACTGGCGGGCCACGATCCCATTAGTGGTTATTTTTGTTCATTACAAGTTAGGGATAAGCCATTAAGATTAGACCGCACCAGATATTTCTACAACTTTTAAAATAAAGTGTATGTGAAACTAACGAATTAATTTACCCTATCTTCAAACTTCTTTTGGTTATTGATGTGCACCAAAACAACCAAATAAAATTCCACCAACTCGTGTAGGAAAGCTTCCAATGGAACTTCAACAAACTCAAGCTCACTAAAACAATTGAAAACGTTCACTTTCTCTCAAGGTGTGGTGTCATAAAAAATAACGGAAGTATCATTAATATATTCCCGATTAGGGATTACATATTAATAGTTTGAGTTTACAAAATTTATTTTATTTTTAATTTAATATTTAAATTAATTATAAAAATTGAATTAAGTTACTAAATTAAATTGTTCATAATTCTTATTAATAACTATTATTAATTTCTTTTTTCATTACTCAAAATTTTCAAGGGAAATATATCCTCCAAAAGTATAATATTGTTTGATACTATAAACTTCTTAGCTTTTAGATCATATAACATATATCTCTTTTTTCGCATAGAATATCCTACAAGAAAACAAGGTGAAGATCTTGGTTGAAATTTGTCATAATTCGATCCCTTTAGGAGAACATAACATAAGCATCCTACAGTTCTAAAGTGATTCAGATCAGGTTTTCTTTGATAAAGAATTTCATATGGAGCTTTGAAATTTAAAGTTGTTGAGGGTGTAAGATTTATCAAACGTGACACACTTCCTCTAAAGCTTGGTACATAAATTGCCTTGAAAATGAAGTTATAGCTAAATTATGAAAATGCCTATCTTTACAAGAACAATCAGTGGATATTTCATTGGTTATTTAGAAAAATCTAAAAGGTATATATTTGATTGTCCTAACCATAGTACAAGAATTGTTGAACCTAGAAATGTTAGGTTTATTGAGAATAGTGAAATTAGTGAGAGTGACGTTTTACAAAATGTGAAAATTAAGGAAGTTAGAAAACAAGTCCCTTTGACTTGTGTTCCCACTACTCAAATCATTGTTCCTCAAATTGTTGCACTGCATAACAATCATGAAGAGCAACAAATTCATGCTCCTAACATTCAACATAAACATGTAATAGAAGATCAACAGGAAATAGCATTAAGAAGATCCCAAAGAGAAAGGAGATCTGTTGTTCCGAATGATTATGTAGTCTATCTATAAGAGTTGGAAGATGATTTAGGAATTAATCATGATCCAGTTTCATTTTCACAAGCTATTAATAGTGCTAATGCTAATAAATGGTTAGATGCAATAAAAGATAAACTTAAATCCATGGAACATAATGGTGTTTGGGACCTTGTAGAATTACTTGAAGGATGCGAGAGAGTTAGATGTAAATGGGTTTTTAAGACAAAGCGTGACTCTCATGGCAACCGTGAACATTACAAGGCTAGACTTGTTGCTAAGGGTTTTACGAAAAAAAATGACATTCACTATAAGGAAACGTTCTCACCAATTTCCAAGAAAGAATCTCTCAGAATTATCATGACACTAGTGGCTCATTATGATTTAGAGCTACATCAAATAGAAGTGAAAACTGCCTTTTTAAATGAGAATTTAGAGGAAAATGTATATATGGATCAACCAATGGGTTTTTCTGTTCAAGGGAAAGAACATATGGTTTGTAAACTGAAAAAGTCAATATAAGGACTCAAGCAAGCTTCCCGCCAATGATATCTTAAGTTTAATAATACTGTTGTTCCCTTTGGTTTTAAAGAAATCATTGTTGATCGGTGTATATATCTGAAGGTCAATGGGAGTAAGTTTATCTTTTTGATTCTGTATGTTGATGACATCTTGCTCGCAACTACTAATCTTGGTCTATTAAATGAGACTAAGCAGTTTCTCTCTAACAACTTTGAAATGAAAGATATGGGAGAGGCAAACTACGTGATCGAAATAGAAATATTTCGGAATAGATCACAAGGACTATTAGGTTTGTCTCATAAGGCATATATTAATAAATTTTTAGAGAGATTCAAAATGGATAAATGTTCATCATGTCCAATTCCAATTCAGAAATAAGACAAATTTAGTTTCATGCAATGTCTAAAGAATGATATGGAACGGAAACAGATGAAAGGAATTCCTTCTGCGTCTGTTGTTAGGAGTTTAATGTATGCTCAAACGTGTACAAGGCCAGACATTAGCTTTGCAGTTGGTATGCTTGATAGATACCAAAGTAACCCAAGATTAGATCATTGGAAAGCTGCAAAGAAAGTCTTAAGATATTTACAAGGAACAAAAGATCACATGCTTACTTATAAGAGGTTCGATCATCTTGAAATAATTGGATATTCAGATTTATATTTTGTTGATTATGTGGATACCAGAAAATATACATTTGGCTATGTAATTCAGATTCAGATTTTGCTAGTTGTGTGGATACTAGAAAATCTACATTTGGCTATGTATATCTTTTAGTAGGAGGAGCAATATCATGGAAGAGTGCGAAGTAGTTAATAATTGCTGCATCCACCATGGAAGCTGAATTTGTGGCATGC
>JAOTAW010000006.1:4463573-4480176 GCA_025629945.1 Erythroxylum savannarum | reverse complement strand
ATAATTTAGATATTTAATTTTACAAAAATTAAGTTTATAACTTTAATAAAAAACATAATAATGATGATGATGGTGATGATGGTAGTGATGATAATGATGGTGATGATGATGATAATAATAATAATAATCTAATTTTAAATTCTATATTAATATCTCGCTGCATCATATTAGTATTTTTTCATCTAATATGTATGAAATTTATTATTTAATAAATTAAAAAATCTATAATTATAGTATGACACAGATATATAGTAGTTATATACTATAATTATTAATTTGATGTGACTCTTTATGTTCAAAAACTTAATATTATTATGTTTTTAAATGTAAACTAATATTATAAAATTAAATAATGATTAAAAAGTTTAATTAACTCCTTTATTATATTCTTCCAAACTTCACGATATAATTGTACAATAAAAAGTCAACTTTGAAATCATACAGAGCAAAATTAGAGAGCACAGTGAAGGATAATATTGTCATTAGGTAATCAGCTAACTCTAAAAGCTTCTCTTATAGAGCCTTTAGAAATCAGCTTATTAGGGTTAAATAAGTTAACCAATAAGTCATTCACCAAACACATTAATAACTTTTTAAGATGGTCAAAAAGCTAATTTTTTGTCAATAAACTAAAAAACAACTTATCAGCTATTTGCCATACGCCTTCATAATCTCCAATAAGGACAGAATTTTTGACTTTTGAATATGTTAGGATGTTTTATCAAATGTACAATATTTTATGTATTAGATGCCCGTTATCCACTAATTTAAACGAAGTCTAAAGTGGTAATCCATAGTATCAACATCTATATGCATATATATTAATGCCAAACATGAGCTTGTATTTTAATGCATAGAATTAAGAGCCTGTTTGGATAAGCTTTTGTTAGTAGAGCTTTTGTCAGTAAAGCTTCTCTAAAAAAAGATTTTCTAAGAAGTCAGTTGACTGTTTAACTGTCATTTTAAAAAGAGCTTTTTTGAAAGAGCTTTTTTCCGCTAATGTTGCCAAATGTTGATATAATTAGGGTTGTGGACTTAGAATGCCATTGATATTGTCAATCCCTTTTCTGTGATTCTGCATCCCTTTACAGACTAGACATTTTGGATATCGCTTTCCATTATTATAAGAAATGGAAGATAGGAACGGGGTTAAAGGAAAAAGAAAGGACAGAAAAAATAGCAGGAACACCACCTTCTTGGATTTAGGATCGATTTCACCGGTCAGAAATTGATTCACCTAAGCAACATTAGTTGTGCTAATTGGCATGGACAGAAAGTGCTCAAAATGGCCAGTGAATGTAATGCACAGATTTGTACATGCGATCAATGTGCTAGATTCATCATGGGAGTAATTACAAAAGTTATGAGGTTAAATTTCCAAGTTAATGAAGTAGTCAAGTAAAAACCATAATGGTCATAACTTAATATATCATTTTTGTTGAAGAAACTTACAATCACTATTTTTCAAGTATATATCTAATTGTAAATCAAGTATTTAGAATTAAGTTATTCATCGGATTAGCAACAGTATATATAGCCAGGACTATTTAACATGCATGCGGAGCTTATAGGGCTACATGTAATTAAGAGGCCTGTTTTTGGAGGATGATGCAGAGATAATAGGGAGGGCATCGCTGACGTCGAAGATGGCGCTAAAGCGATGATAAAGTTGATCAAACACATTCCTAAGCAGAGTCAGAATGCGAGCATCATTAAAGCGGGTAGTTCCTGTCCCTGCCAGGAATCATTAGCTTAGCTTGTCTTCTTCTGTAGCTTTCATATAAGATAAGATGGTCAGACTGTGAAACTGTATAATCCAGAGGAGTTGCATTTAATCATTTCCTTGCATGGACGTCAAGATATCCCATATATGAGAATCCGATTCAATGGCCGTAGCCTTCATTCCTAAAAGATATACCATCTTTTTCTTGTAGCCGCATCTGACTCAATCACTAGTCACAGAATTGAAGCTCTTTGACGGGGATTGGCCATGTCAAGCAAAATTAACGCTCCCTCTCTGGTTGCTTTTTCTTTGAAGCTCTGTACCTTATCCAACACCTATATCGAAGACGTCTTTTCTTGAAAAATCTGTGCCCTTAATCATGATCTGGAAAACTAAGTGCGTGTGCTTTAGTTTCTTTCACGTTTTTCATCTATACTGTTCTGGTAACTACTTTGGAAAATTGGTCTCCGCGACAAAAGATAAAAAGAAGCATCAAGTGATACCTACAAATGAATAAAGTTGTTAGTCGGCAGAATACAATGGGTAGAGGCATGTATCCACCCACAAGTCGTAAAAAATCGTTCGACATTGCTTTGTTATGTCATCTCTTACTGAATCAATACAAACTTAATTTGCATATCGTGTGAAAAAAAGAGGAAAAGAAAGGGCAAAAACCCCTATCCTTAAAATGCGGGCACGGTGTTGAACTGAATTGCATTGTTATATATACTGTCATAGCCTCTTTCAGTTTTCACCACCAGTTTTGGGGATAGAACCTTAATTAGGGGGGGACCATGGAAAGTGAGCCAAAATATGAGCAGACAAAGGCAACCATAAAAAACAATAGCCAATCCAACTTGGTATGTCGTTTAGACGGGCTAAGCTAGAACTGTATAGGCATCACACCAAGTCAGTCTGATAAAGCGATGCACAAAGTAAGAAACTTGCCGATAGATAGCTAGGCCCTGACGCATGGGTCCCTTGTGCCCAACATAGGCATTTTGTGCAAAAAATGACAGGAAATTAAGAGGGACACTATGACAAAGAAAGGATGCCGATGGGTGAGTTTTGGTTGGTACAATCTTGTGGAGGGCAGTTTTTGTAGACCCCTTTAGTTGATTTAATGATTCAATGAGCTTATCTGGTGTGTTTATTGTATACTTTTTCATCTGTTCTTTCCTCTGCTATGTAGCTTAGAATCTACTGATATTCTCAACTTTTGTCTAGGTTAGAATGGGACAGCTGAGTAGGAACAGATTGAGAAAGATCAACGTACAATACGTTGAATTATTTGATATGTGACTACATCCTGTAAATTCGATTAGGTATCACTAAGATGCATCCAATGGAAGTTGAGATGGGGTTTTATACAACGATTCTCGTTGTTAATGGGACTGCGGTAGCTCGTCTTTTCATGTTTAATCAAAGAATGAAAAGGTTGGCCGGTGTGGAAAGAGATTCCACAAACCCCTGGTGACAATCTTCACAATTTTCAGAAATGATGTGATTAACTAGTGAATCCCACTTGATGCTTATATCTAATGAATTATTTGATGTTACAACTTCTTTTTACATTGATAAACCTTTTTATTTTTATTTTTTATATCAATAAAATTCATGATAGTGATTTTTCATTATTCATAAACTATATTCTGAATAAATATCCAGTAACTTAAAATTAAATAATAAATTTCAACAAATTAATATTAAAAAGTTCAACATTTTTTATTATACGATCAATCAACATTGCAATTTTTAAATGAATCACAGCTGATATTACGCAGAATCCTTGACCTATTAGAAGTGAGTGAGGGACACTTGAAGTATGCTCCTGTGATCGGTTGATCCACCCCTTTAGGGACTTGAGATTAGAACTTTGGTTTTTGGGGATTGATCATATATATATATATATATGACTAATATGATTTGAAAATTAGAAAAAGCTAAGTGAGTTTAATATCCTGGACCAAATAAAGAGTTATTTGGTTATCTGGGGTCATTGCATGCCCTAGAGAATTTTGACGATAGAGCAAGGGCATGACTAGATAACCAAATATTTGTGAAAGAAAGAAGAGCCAATGTCACCAAGATAAAAAAGGTTTGGCATGTTTCCTTCTTTCTTTTCGGGATTGATGCTTCGCGCTTTTTAATTTGTTTAATTTTTATTGTCTTAGGAAGTAGATTTGCTGTTCTCATTTTGCTGTAGTTGAGATTTATTCAGGCATAGAAAGCACAACAGAATAAAAACAGCAGATCTGAGGTCATTATCTTCGTCAATCAAGCTTGTTCCCATAAACTTTTGTGCTTTCTGAACTGCTTAATATATGTCCTTCGCAAGTTGTTCTCAATTGCATATAAGAACTATCCTAGAATTCTTCGTCGAGAGTGACCAAGCTGGTCCATTTTGAATTTAGCTTTGTTTCCTCATTTTCAATGTACATGAAACATGTGCATCTCCTCCAGTAGCATACATTTTCTCAAATTTCTTTTCCAGCCAATCATACGAATTCTTCCATTCTAGAAAGTGGAACATAGAAGATAATGCAGCAAGAGAAAAGAGAGTGGTTGTGATGTGGTTTTGAAAGGAAAAGAATCTTGTTATATCATATTAATTTCTGGCTTCACCGAAAGAAAACTAAAGTACAAGGACACGAGAAGCTCAGTAGGTTCTTTATCTATACGCAGTACTTGATCACGAATTATGTTGAACACTGGCTATTAGTTACTGAATCACCATTAGAACATATAACAGCTTTTACATTGGAGCCAAGTTGTTGCAAAGGGGGAAGAAACTTGGGAAGGAAGAGACCTGGAAGATTATTACTCAGCGAATTTCCATGAAATCATTCGCGTAGAAATCATGTACACATTATCTTCTACCATTCACTCTTCTTTTGACACGTCTCGAACTTTTTATTCAGATTCCTAAAGATATAGGTAGACAAATAGCCACGATATTAACCCTTTACAGTTCACGCGTGCTAATGTCAATCCATGTGGGCTCCTTTGATATTATGTGACTTGTGTGTTTTACCTTCCATTGTATTTGATTTGACACATTCTGGATAAGTTATCAAAAACTTCCTCCCGTTCACCAACCAACCCAATTCAACCTTTTTAAAATGGTTTGATGATTTATTTTCTATCATGGAGTTGTTCTTCTTGCAACAACAACAACATCCGAAAGGTGCGCTCGAGCTCCATGAAGCTTGGAAATCTCCAACATTGGACTTCCGTCTTCATCCAAAACGATGGCGAGAAGCATGAGAAAGAAACAGAAACAGACTTTGTGGACATCGAGTTGGGGCCACGTAACTTTAAACAAATTTCCTTACATTTTTATATCCTTAATGTAGACAACTTCCGTGGCAATCTGATATCTTCCTGATTTACACGCCAGAAAGTGTCGAATCCTGCAAAGAGAAAGAAAAAAGAAGAAAAAAAAGGTGTGCAGTAGTTCCAAAACATAAGTGAAGAATCCAAAACCTTTAAGATAGGAGATGGGATTGAAGGACTTGCATTAGATTTTCATGGCACGCGTGTGTACAAATTATTATTAATATCCGTCGTGAAACATTTTAGTGGGGTTTCCATTATGTGTAATCTAGTTCCTGTTGACTACTACGTATCTCTTAGTTACGTCAAGTTATTGCTTGTAGGCCTGTCAAAGTGTCATAATCTCATCTAACATCCAGTATTCAAAATAGTGGCCGAGTATAACTTCTGTAGTACAAGCTACTAAAGGCCCCGATGTTGATTCGAAAAGGGTATCTAGCATTGGACTTGCATCAATCAATTAATGGAAAATGGGCTAAATTGATCCATTGGTTTGATTACAGCCGGCCTATGTTTGAGAGAATGCCATGTTAGTTGAGCTGGACCTTATTACAGATGGTTGCACTGGCCCATTGCAATAGCATCAAGAGAATCTAAAACTCCCATTTATTTATTAAGATGATCATGGCTTTGAGCATCTTCAATGTAACCTAATCTATTATCTACTGTCAAAAAGTGCAGCATGATCTCACCCACGTGACTCTCTTCTATTCGTAGCAAAACGGTAGCAATTAATTAGCATAAAGATCAACCTAAAGCACTTAAATTAATCGCAATCTCTGCTTTGATCCATACCATACCCATCAAATCCAAAAGGGCAGAGAAGCGACCAAATCCCCGTCTCGCGGCCTGCAACGACGACGTTGGAACCAAAACATCTGAGGCAGAAGAACGTGAGTGGGATCCACGGCCACTTTTGGGGATACCACATACCTCATACCTGACCAGACCTAAGTCACCTAACCCCACATGCAACCCTTTATCTTGTAAGATTGCAACACAACAGCCAATGAGGTTACTAGACTAGGACAATATTGTACGCGGTTTCATTTCATTTCACGCGGAAAGAATCAATTAAAGAAAGTGTACATTATTTGCGGGATCTTTTTTCGCAAGGCAATTAAAGTTCAGGACAACACTAGCCGAGAAATGCGATGGTCAACGACTTGGCTTGGAGTTTTGAGTTTTGATATACGTTGGTGTCTTGGAGCTAAGCTTCCGTACCTTACAGCTTTCCTTTCTCAAAGGAGAAATACAAGTTGGTAACTACGAGGTCAAGCTAAGTCTTTGTTCGCTTTATAAAGATTAAAGAAGAACATTTTGCTTTGTATTCTTTCTTCTTTCTTCTTTTTCCAGAACTAGTCTACTGTAGTGGTTTTCGGAGGGTGAACGTGTTTTGTGTGTGGAGGAGGTAAGGTTTGAGGGTTAGGTATATTCTGCTTTTTGCTATAAGAAGATAGAAGATAGAAGAAGAAACAAGAAATCTGGGATATTGAAGCTGGGGTGATGGAGCAATATTTAAATGAGAACTTTGGGGATGTGAAGCCAAAGAACTCATCAGAGGAGGCGTTGCAGAGATGGAGAAAGCTCTGTTGGTTGGTCAAGAATCCTAAACGTCGCTTCCGTTTCACTGCTAATCTTTCCAAACGTTTTGAGGCTCAGGCCCTTCGTCGCTCCAATTTGGTCTCTCTCTCTCTCTCTTTCTGTTCTACTTAAATCTTCTGTTTATGCTCTGTTGGAAAAATCGTACTAAATCACGATGCAAAGACATATTGAAAAAACAACTTTTTTAATCGACTTTCTTCATTTGTTAAGACCGAGTTTTCGATTACTAGATGTGTATTCCTTTTGCATGACGTTGGTTGCTGCTTCTGAAGTTGCAAGTTTTAGTTTCCTAACCATCAAGATTCTTCATCAATGGATTTCTAATATGCCTGTGAATGTTGAAGGGTGTAAAGATTTGGGATGGACTGTGGTTGCCTATTTGGAAATACTGATATATATGTGGATTTATTAGTATAGTAGATGGTTCTCTAATGGTGAGGGTCGACTCTTCTTTTGTTGAAGATAGCCCTCATGAAGTTCAGACACAATTTCTTTGACTGCATTGTTACTTACCGTGATGTGGGTGACAGATTAAGATAAATCGTTGGGTAGGCCTGAATGTGCTCAGAACAAAATAAAGATTATGTTGGAAATGACCCAGATATAATTTTCGTGTCTTAACATATTTTTTCCTGACCTTTCTTTGAAAATTTTTCCATTGCAGGAGAGCCTTAGACTTGCTTTTTTAGTTACAAAGGCTGCACTCCAATTTATCCAAGGTAAACATCCCGTACTCTTCTAAAATCGTTAGTGTCATATTGAAGTTCTATTTTCTATTTTGACTCTTCCCCTGCATGTCTATAGGTAGCGACTACAGCCCACCCGAGGAGGTCAAGGCAGCTGGTTTTGAAATATGTGCTGAAGAATTGGGATCCATTGTTGAACGATATGATCTTAAGAAACTGAGAATCCATGGTGGGGTTAAGGGTATCTCTGAAAAGCTCTCCACATCACTAACTGATGGTATTTTTACTTCTGAGAATTTACTGAATAAAAGGAAAGACATTTATGGAATTAATAAATTCACTGAGAGCCCGCCTCGGGGCTTCTTGATTTTTTTATGGGAAGCCCTACAAGACACCACTCTCATGATACTTGGTATTTGTGCCTTTGTGTCCCTTGTTGTTGGGATTATTATGGAAGGTTGGCCTAAAGGTGCACATGATGGACTTGGAATTGTTGCAAGTATTCTGCTTGTTGTGTTTGTCACTGCCACGAGTGATTATAGGCAATCTCTGCAGTTCAGAGATTTAGACAGGGAGAAGAAAAAGATAACAGTGCAAGCTACCAGGAATGGTTTGAGACAGAAGATCTCGATATATGATTTACTTCCAGGAGACATTGTGCATCTTTCTATTGGAGATCAGGTTCCAGCTGATGGTCTATTCATTTCAGGCTTTTCAGTTTTAATAAATGCATCCAGTTTAACAGGAGAGAGTGAGCCTGTCAATGTGAATGCTGGAAGCCCTTTTCTACTCTCGGGGACCAAAGTTCAGGATGGATCATGCAAAATGCTTGTGACAACTGTAGGAATGCGGACTCAATGGGGTAAATTAATGGCTACTCTTAGTGAAGGAGGAGATGACGAGACCCCATTACAGGTGAAATTGAATGGAGTAGCTAACATCATAGGGAAGATAGGCTTATTTTTTGCTGTAGTAACATTTTCTGTCCTGGTGCAAGGATTATTGAGTCGCAAGCTCCAAGAAGGAACTCACTGGACATGGTCTGGAGATGATGCTAGGGAAATGTTGGAATATTTTGCTGTTGCTGTTACAATTGTTGTTGTTGCAGTTCCTGAGGGACTGCCTTTAGCTGTAACCTTGAGTCTCGCTTTTGCCATGAAAAAAATGATGAAAGACATGGCACTTGTCCGCCATCTTGCTGCTTGTGAGACAATGGGGTCTGCCACGACCATTTGTAGTGACAAAACCGGTACACTAACCACTAACCACATGACTGTTGTAAAAACATGCATTTGTGGAGAAGTCAAGGAAGTAAGCACCTCCAAGAGCTCTGCAATTCCTGATTCAGCTCGAAGAATTCTACTTGAATCATTATTTACCAACACTGGAGGAGAAGTTGTCATTAATAAGGACAAAAAAACTGAGATACTTGGAACTCCCACAGAAGCTGCTCTTCTAGAGTTTGGGCTTCAACTGGGTGGAAATTTCCAGGAAGAGCGACAAAAGTCAGAAATTGTTAAGGTTGAACCATTCAATTCTACCAAAAAACGAATGGGGGTAGTTCTAAAACTTCCAGGTGGAGGTTTTAGGGCTCATTCTAAGGGTGCTTCTGAGATAATTTTAGCCGCTTGTGACAAATTTATCAACTCAAAAGGCGAGGTTGTTCCCCTTGAGGAATCGTCAATCAAGCATTTGCAGGATACTATTGAGCAGTTTGCTAGTGAAGCTCTTCGAACTCTTTGCATTGCATTCATGGACGTTGGAACTGATTTCGTTGCTGATAGCGCAATTCCTCATAAAGGGTACACTTGTATAGGTATTGTCGGTATCAAGGATCCAGTACGCCCTGGTGTCAAGGAATCTGTTGCAATCTGTAGATCAGCTGGTATTATCGTCAGGATGGTCACTGGAGACAATATAACCACTGCAAAGGCCATTGCCAGAGAATGTGGAATATTGACAGACAAGGGCATAGCAATTGAAGGACCTGATTTCCGGGAAAAGAGTGATGAGGAGTTGCGAGAACTTGTTCCCAAACTTCAGGTCAGTTAATGTTCCATTGCATTGTGTTGGGATAACATAGGATGCTGTTGCTAGGTATCTTTTCATATTATAAAATCTAAGCATGTGATTTTTGTGGTATGCCAATTTATTCATTTGTTTGATGAGACAGTTCCCCAGTTGTCCTTGAATTGATTTCTATGGAAAGGTACATCATGCTTCGGACCTGTTTGTTGTGGTGTCCTCCATTTAACTTCTGTCAGAGACCTTGTGACTCGAGCTTCTTTATGCAAAATTCTTAAAAATGGTTTGTCGTAAAAATGGTTTGTTCTTTTAACTTCTAAGAAATGCATGTTGAATATCCTCTTCGACGCCAAAGTTGTAAGACAAGATTTGCTTATGATTTTTAATTAAACTTTCTGCATTAACATCAATAATTAAGTTAAAATTTCCAACATTTTTCTTCTCCAAAACATTATAAGTTCAATTCTTCAAAAGATGAGGAATTCCATTTTTTATAATTGTCTAAGATTTGGCTTTGTGTGATTTGTTCATGACTTTCAAATGGTGGAAATGGTATTTGGTTTTTGCAAAATGTGTAGGTAATGGCTCGATCATCACCAATGGATAAGCATACCCTTGTGAAACACCTACGTACAACATTTGGTGAAGTTGTTGCAGTAACTGGTGATGGTACAAATGATGCTCCAGCACTTCATGAAGCAGATATTGGGCTTGCGATGGGAATTGCTGGAACTGAGGTTTGTTGCATCCAATCTATCTGTGTTTCTGGCCACAGCGTTTCTGACGAGGGACTGTTGAGAATAGCAACATTATAGTAGTTTACACAACTATTTATTTTACTCATAAGCAATGCATTTCCATAATAGCACAAGCATTGGCATGTTATTCTTTAACATGTAGCTTAAGAAGTGCCTATTGGCACAGTAGTGTTCCAACCTTGTGGTGGTTTTGAAAGCATGTTCTTGGTTTTGCAGGTGGCCAAAGAGAGTGCCGATGTCATAATTCTAGATGATAACTTCTCTACGATTGCAACTGTGGCTAAATGGGGACGTTCAGTTTATATAAACATCCAGAAGTTTGTTCAGTTCCAACTGACAGTCAATGTGGTAGCCCTGATTGTCAACTTTTCTTCTGCCTGTTTGACAGGTAAGTTGAGCTTGAGTTCATGTTTTCATTCCCTATCATGGCTTGTCCTAATTTTTCTCATCTGTTTCTGGCACAACATTCTCCCAGGAAATGCTCCCCTGACAGCTGTTCAACTTCTGTGGGTCAACATGATCATGGACACTCTAGGAGCATTGGCATTGGCCACAGAACCTCCTAATGATGATTTGATGAAGAGATCCCCTGTTGGTAGGAAAGGGAACTTCATCAGTAATATCATGTGGAGGAATATTCTGGGTCAGTCTTTGTATCAATTTGTAATCATATGGTATCTTCAGACGAGAGGAAAGGCAGTCTTTAATCTTGATGGCCCAGATTCCGACTTGATTCTAAACACCCTCATTTTCAACTCATTCGTCTTCTGTCAGGTGACATCTTCTCTTTCCCATTTGCTATTACCTAGTTGTAAGTGAAAAGGATATGCTAGATATTTTGATCATCAGAATATTACATGATTCCTAGTGCTTTTGTGAGGTCAATTTGTCCGGGACATCAGAGAATATTATCAATTATTCTAGGAGTATGATATTAGCTTTATACACTAACAAATAATTCATGAAAGCAATTATTTGTGGATTTTTGCCAGTTTATGTGGGTTCTATAGCTGACTCTAAACTTGTCATCCTCATGCTTCAGGTTTTTAACGAGATAAGCTCCAGAGAGATGGAAAAGATTAATGTGTTCGAAGGAATACTGAAGAATTATGTGTTTGTGGCCGTACTTACGTGCACTGTCATCTTTCAGATTATAATTGTTGAGTTCCTCGGTGCATTTGCAAACACAATTCCTCTCAGTTTGAAGCAATGGTTTGTTAGCATCTTCCTTGGCTTCCTTGGCATGCCTATTGCAGCTGTTCTAAAGATGATTCCTGTGGGATCAAACTGAAGCCTTTTGCGAAAGTAACAGGTGCATGCTTACCGGTGCATTTCCCACCCACGAGTGTGTGAATGAGTTATTCTCTGTGTCCGTCGTATTTTGTTATTGAGTTCCACATAATGGATGTTTTTGCTATGGAAGTTTCTGACCATGAAAATTGTTTGAACCACTGGCAACTTGAGGGTTAAGATGGCTTGAAATAGTGATAGATGAAATGATGACTAGAAGTAGAAGATTCTTCAAAACTTTGATATTAACTTGTAATTTTCGTTTGGAATATAGGTTTCAAAACTGAGACAGGTAGTTTGATATTGAAATTTTGTTTTCTTTTTGTTCTTCCAAATTTCTAATGCTGTATGGGAATGGGATATGTGAAAAAGCTTTGTGTTGGCCGTTTAAATTTGCTGAAGGGTGAAAAATGCCAACTGAGAAAGAATGGATGAGTGCTGATATATGAAATGTACATAAATACCCTATCCAGAGCAAGACTTAGCCCGAACCTTTTTGTTAGATTCTCACTAATAAAGCTAATATGCTTAGATTCAAGTTTTAGTCTCTCTCCCCGCTGCACTTTCATGCTGAGTTTTAGTACTCAACCATAAAATATATACATCTTTTCTGCACCTTAAATTGGCTCCCCCGAGCCACTGCTGCTGGGAGAAAATGTGTATGGTTGCATTGAACTGTAAGACTTCTTTTTCAGCTTCATTTGATGCTACATTTTACCGTATTGACTGTATAGGAAACAAAGGCTTTAGTACATTTTTCTTACAGCTACCCACTTGGATGGTTGTGTTTCAGTCACAATAAGCCCCAGTTAGAGCGTCAAAAGGTTGACTTATTATTGTACGTCAAAAACGGAAAGGAAGAACGCCTGGAAGCCAAGTTGCTGGGGCAAGCCTTTGTAGGGGATTCTTTTACTTTGTTTACTGTCAGACCTCTTTTACTCTTTTCTTCGGTAGCTGACTATCGACGACCATTTCACATGGCTGTTCCTTGACCAGTTTCTGGGTTAAGAAAATACTAAAAAGGAGAGCTACTTCCCATTTTCCTTGTCCTTTTAAGAGAAACGACCCAAGTAACACTAGGGGGCTGAGCCTAAAGTCAATCACCGTAACATGTACTATTAGAATCTGATTAAGAACTCTGAATAATGAAACAAGCATATAATGACCATGATAGGTTAACCAAACATGTGATATGAGTGTGTCAAGAATCCATTTAAGAAGCATATATTTTATTCAGACAAGTTCCTACTATAAATACTAGTAGGCAAAAGGTCAATTTTCCCGTTTCGAAGGACACCTCTGTGCACATACCCAAAACCACCTTGACCGAGGAGATTTGCATTTGAGAAGCCATCTGTTGCCATCGCTAATTCCTCATATGTAAATGTACTCTTTGAGAAACCGAAAGCAATGCCTGGAGAAGTTGGGGGAAGTGGGTATTCAGACCCTGAATAATTGGAACCGGAGCCACCACTGCTGCTCATGAAAGGTGGTGGAGGTGGTGGTTGTGGAGACGGGTACCATTGAGGAGGATTCTGCGGTCTCGATGCAAGCAACTGGTGGTCGCGGAATGAGCTTTGGCATTGCTGATATAACATCAGGACGTGAAGGAGCGCCCGCAGGGCGTAGCTCAGTTAGTTCCAGAGGGGCAGATTTGTTCCAAGGTGCAAGGTTTGAATCCCACGGTTTGCAGTGTGGGAGCAACATTCTTGAGCTCCTTGTGGGCTTTGAGGGTGAGCTCCTTGTGGGCTTTGAGGGTGAGCTCCTTGTAAGCTTGTGGGTTGCTCACTTCCCCCTTAGCGGGCCGTTGAGTACCTGATTTACATCCTTCCAGTTGCTTTGTCGGGCCGGAGTGTGGGGACCCTTTGGGTTGGTGATTAACCTTTTGCTCCAAGGACGTGAAGGAGCATTTTGTTGCCAATACTGCTGATGCTGTCGGCCACCACCAACATATGGGTCATCTGACATTCAAGCAGATAACAGTTTGCTAGAAAGTGAGCAGCTAAGCTGAAATCCACATTAGCAATCAAAAGGGAGCATGTAACTCAACAAAGTCAAAAAATCAAGTTTCAATCCTCATGTTAAAAGTTCAAAAACATTATAGAGTTTACATTTCCTGACTTCACAGTTGAAGCTTATTCTACGTGTTACATACAAACGGAACATATAAACTAGAAACGCATCTGCCCAAACAATCACTTTCCAAATCTACAACGTTTCTATTTCAACTGCAGAGTGCTTCCATTCAAGCGACGCTACTTCTAGTCAATGAAATCCCACCAGAAAAGACAAATCTAAAATGCCAAAAATCCAATCTTTTGACTATGAAAAATAAAAAGGTTATGTACTAGATCAATACATGCAACTAGGTCGCGAAAGATCAAATCATTATTAGAGAGGAAGGAGGTGGAGGCATATAGTAGGCAGCTTCATCGTCACGTCTGGGTCTCTTCTTCTTGCAAAAAATACACAACAAACTCAGCACTACCAAAATCGCCACTGCCCCAACAGCTATGCGATGAATTTGGCGGCGGCGACCGTGGGACTGAAGTTCTATAAGATGGCGGCGGCAGCAAAGTTCTAGAATTGGGAGGAGGCGGAGTAGTGTTACTGGTCTTATGGAAGAACCAATCCAAAAGCTACCTTAAAGGGTTGGTTCTCCCATAAAACCTGTAACAATTGGTATCAGAGAACTTGATTCTACTTATAGTTCACGCTGCGTAATGGCTAAGGGGACGAGAGGATAAGAATGGCGACGACTAGAGGAAGGCTTACGCAACTCAAATGCAGGAGCTAGAAATGAGGCATGAAAGAAGCACGCAAGAAATGAAAGAATGGATCAGTTAGTTATTTCAAAAGGATGACAGTGAACATGGAACAAGAACAAATGTGGAATAGAGGGGACCAGAGGTTAGTAACAGAGATGGTTTTTATGGAGGGCACTACTCCGTTCTCACCAGATGTAGCAAAATAGAGTTACCAGTGTTTATAGGAGATAATCTGCGAACAAGGGTGTTCAAGTGTGAGCAGTTTTTCACCTTGGATTGCATACACTTAGAATTGAAAGTGAGCATGGCTGCCATGTATCTGGAAGGGGAGGCGTTAGCATGATATGAGCTATACATGCGTAACAGATTAACGAGGGAACCGCGGGGGGAGTATCTTTTGGCGTTGGAGCAAAGATTTGGACAAGTGGCTTTTGAAGATCCTACAGGAGAATTAAAGGATTTAAAACTGATAGAAAATTCCTTAAGCTCGCATATTATTACGAAATAAATGGTCAAACTGACCAGATTTTATGCAAATTTGATTATGATATTTAGTGCTTGATTTTAGGAATACGTTTAGAGATATTCTTATGATAGTTAGCAAATATATAAAATTTTCTGTTACATTTCAGCTCTATATAATGAGCTTTGTTGTTAATAAATGTGTGCGTTTTATAACAAAAACATCTTCTTTTTCTTTCACTCACTACAAGAAATTTGTATTTTGCCGACAGACATTTCCGTCGGCAAACTACGATATTCTGTCGGTATAATTAATTACCGACGGAAAAAACAGACGGTCAAAATTGTCGGTGAAAACATCGTAGTTAAATTTACAGACAGTATTTTTCCGTTGATAATTTACCAACGGCCAAAAACATATTACCAACGGTATAAATAACGTCGGTAATAATATTACCGACGGACAAAAGTTAACGAAAGACCGTCGGTAATAGTTAGCAATGGATAAATGCTGTCGGTAATCAGTAGGGAATGAACATGAACTTCGTGTAGGACACCAACGGAAATAGTAATTCCATCGGTACTATTAGGAGGTAAGGAAATTTTTTAAAACATTTTCCAATTTTATAATGTTGTGATAAATGCATAATGTTAAGAGTTACCAATAATGTGTGCATTATAAATTAATTTGTATATATATAAAAATTTGATTAATCAGAAAATTAATTAATAATATAACGTGAACATTGTTTTAATTGATAATAAAAGCAGTGCAATGTACAAAACTTATGTTTGTAATTGAAAACAAATGACAAATACAAGCTAATGTTATGGTGATCATGGATGATCTGAACAGCCAAGCCTCCCCTTCAACTGTTCCATCTCCTGTCTAAGCTAAGCCATCTGCTCCATCAGCTCTTTTATCTTAAATCGAGCTTGACCACAAAATTTGTACTCTTCTAAGTTCACATCATCTCCCCAATACGACATACATCTCAATCGACAACAATCAATCTTCTCAACAGGCAATCCAAAACCCCTAATCATTTTTTTCATATTGAAGAAACTATCAACCATTGTATGATCAGCAGACAATGATTCATTACCACTCCAGAATTTTATCAAAACTAAGATCCGAAATATACCCTTTACTCTTTATGTTCAATAGGCGAGCAATTAAAGACAATTGAGTCATTGTCTCACAATTTGGCCACAATTCTCGGTCAGTTGACTGTAATAAGTCAAAAAATGCTTTTGCTTGTGGGTTAGGTTCTTCTTCAACATTTTCCCTATTTGTCTCAAATGTATAACCGACCCCATCGAAAACCATTTGCCTGTACAAGTTCTCCGCTACATCGACATCATTTCTTCTAACTCCAACCTCCCCGTCATACTCATTTAAGTTGACAGACGAATGTGCTTCATTTGTCCTGGAGGTGCTATAAATCAACAGTTCCCCATGTCGTGTCCACTTAAAATAATTAGGGACAAACCCTTTTCTCAGCAAATGCAAATGAACTTCATCAATAGTAAGGAAACATTTGTGTTTGCACCTCTTACATGGACATCTGATCTTAGACCCATCCATATATGCAGGTTGGGCGGATGCATATTGAATAAACGCATCAACTCCCTCAACAAATGCAAGATTAATGAAACCATCACGATCTAATCTTCTATACATCCAAGATCTATCCTAGAAACTCATATGTGGAGAACTGTTAGTTTAACCCAATGCATCTAAAGTTAGTTTGCTATGTTAGCCACATATAACAAAACATGTCACAAGGTAATGATTGATCACAATTTGATATTTAATGGATATTAACTATCAAACAATTGCCAAATAAGTATTAATAAACATATGAATATGTTTATGAATACCTATTTGAATAAATTCATTGAACATATACAATTTCATAAAAACATGCCTTGAAAAAATGTGCACAT
>JAOTAW010000006.1:4313133-4325954 GCA_025629945.1 Erythroxylum savannarum | reverse complement strand
CTCCTATAAGTTGTTTTTAGGTGTATTTTTTGTTTATATGGCAAGATACACCCTCATATTTATATATTCTGTAGATGATATATTATGAAGGAATGGATGTAGTTGATCGAAAAAGAGCCACTAAAGGTTATAAATTGGATAAAGATGAAGCTAGAAAGTTAAACAAGAAAAATAAGGTCCTAATTGAGGTTTGTATCTTAAAGTTTTCATTATTCACTTTGAAGTCCAATAATGACATTAGTAGTTGTGCTACAGAAGAATAATACACTTTTAAAGGCAGGTTGGTACTGTAAAATAGAATTATCTAATAATGAGCTTTTGCAACGTTAAAGGCTCTGCTATGAATCCGTTGTTCCATACGAAACAAAAGAGAATAAGACTCGTGATAGCAGACTCCAGGACTGGACGTAAGAAATCTGGTCATACTTTTTTCTTTTATCAGACAAATACAAGATTGGAAGATACAGGTGTAAACATTGTATTGGTAAACAAGGACTTCATCAAGGACAAGAAAATTTGTGAAAACATATTTACAAATACATTTGCTATTCCCTACGGATAAAGCACCTCTATACAGCCTAACCTGGATACATGGAATCACCATTTGCTGCCTTGTATATGCCTCAGCTTTTATATGTTGCAACTAATCATCTAATAAAACCAATTCATATTACCTCTGCTTCTTTCAATCCCAAGGAAAAGGGTTTTCTGCTGTTGTTGTTAGCATTTAGCGGCTTTGAGCAATTATATAAGCTTTATTCTGTTGTTGGCAGGTCAGTGGGTACACGATTTATCTGCGAAAGATGTGTTCTCAGGCTACATTCCTTCACCTGCCGAAAACGGTAAATGTTCAAGAAATGTTTTGTAAACTGAACATTGGATTATGCATAAGTCCTATGAACAATGCAAGTCCGGAGCAAAACAAATGAACTGCAAACGTTTATCACAAGCAAGTTGAACATAAGGTTACCTGCAGGGCTGCAACTACTGATAAGAGATCTTTGCACTGATTCAGCAAAGCATGCTCGTTTGAAGTTGTATTTACAAGTTCACCCGCCACAGAATTTACGTCCCTTACCTATCAACGGCAGGTAATTTTACATGTAAGGAATATTAAATGAGAGTACCTTTAATTATTCAAATATATTCAAATATGTCTTCCTGCACTTTTCTGGGAGGGCGGGAGAAAGAATCAATCCATATCTAAAAATAGATTCACGAACAGGGAAAAGAATAAATTGCTTCAAGGAAGATGAAACGTCAACTAAAGTGAAGCAGCGACCCAATGCATATCTTCCTGCCATCAAATTCCACTCATTTTCCTAGGAATAAGCATTTAAAAGAATTAAGGAGGTAATAAATTGATGTCCTAAACAGTTTTTGGGCCCCAAACATGCAACAATGTTACACCTGAAACAACATCATACTCCAAACTGGCTGGTCTTTCACACTAATTAATATACTTCATTTGAGTGTTTGGTCCTCTTAATTGGGCAAGGTCGAATTACTAAAACTTGGACAAACTTTCCATTACTATTAACATCCTAAACTATATACAAGTCAAGGAGTAAGAGTTAGAACTTTGTCCCCCATTGGACCATAATGAGTTCAACAATTATATAATGATTAGATTGGTTTAATAAGCTTACAAAATTCAGTAGACTCTTCAATTGAAGTAATTCTTCTTTTTATGTTTAATGAAAAAATTATGACAAATTATTTTAAATGGAATTTCGAAAAGAAAGTAAATGGTCAACTTGACGAGTTGGAAGAGGAAAAAGAGAATGTTATAAACACAAACGACAAACAAAATGCTACAACTGAAGGATGGTTGTGAAAATACAGCACATATATATATATATATATATATATATAAAGAATCAAATGTAAAGTAAATTTGGGAAAAAGTAAGTTCAAGTGAAAATATATGAAGAATTAACTAAAACCCTGAAAGAAAGAGAGATGTAATGGAACAAAATTTGAGAATATTTTAAAATTAAATATGAGTTTATTGTCTTTCTTCTAGATTTGAAAAATAAATTAGAATTAGCATTTTAAATAAAATTTTGAAAAATGTAATAGTGAATATGAGTTATATAAGTCAAAATTATACAAAATTGAATTCAATTTTAAAACTAAAAAAATATTTATTGTGTTATTTCAATAGTCTTTTGCAATTAAATAATGTAATTAGTTGTAAACAATTAATCATTTATTAATATAACTATCATTAACTACTAAATATAAGAAGTTAAAATAAATACTATGTACATTTTCCAGGACCTGACATAACAAATCAGTAAACATACTTTTATCTATAACTCGTTGTCCTTTCAGCTCAATGGAAAATAAGTGTTCAAACCGCAAAACGTTTTGAAGTACAATCTCCCATCATGGCGTCAGACCATATAAGGGGGGAGAGAGGGAAAAAAAAAACAACGGCTAAAGAGAAAGCACCTTAGTTGACAATAACCATACTGAAGAAGCCATCGTTTGCATCACATCCATCGCTGAATAGATCGCATCTTTGATATTGTGGACATCTGCCTGAAGGATAACAAAGAGAAAGAAAAATCATTATGTCTAGTTCACGCCATTGTGTTTTTAGTGACAAACCAAAAGAAGGAAATTGACAAACCCTTGCCCCAGCAACGACAGGTAACCGGAGTGTGCTAGCACACAAAGCTTCAATAGCCCCTGATAAGGACCTAGAGTAATCCTGGTCCGTAAGCTCCAATTCTTCCAAATATATCATCTGCAGTCAGCAAGAATGATATGATCAAAAGTTTGGTAGCCATGAACATAACAGTGTGGCAGTGAAAAAAACTCTTTTCAGAGACAAGCATTCACTCTAACTACGAAGTTAAATGCTAAACTGAATGCCTTAAGAAAGAAAGAAATGAAAGGATTAAGAGGAAAAAATGATAAAAAGAAAGGCCACAAATTAAAGCCCACACCAAGATCAACATAACGCAGACAAATATCATACTTGCCCCTTGAGGATGGAAATTAGCTTCAAATTTTGCCTCAGCCGTTGCAACTCCATTTGTTTTGCTCCAACAGATTCCCGCAACTTTGAGATTGTTACATGCGCACTATACAGGCTTTTCTGATAGAGAAAAACAATGCATATGATATATAGAAGTTTCCTCCATGTAGTCGGCACAATAAATTAAAGACAACATATCATATGGAACATAGTAATCAAAATGCAAAAACGGGGCAAGCATTATGAACGTTTTAAATTTACTGCTTTTACAGTCACATGAATACTGAACCTTATGCATTTCTATTTCAATTATGTATCTCCCTCCCTCTCCTTCAATCTCTCTTTCCCTTTTTATTCTTTTTTCCTTGTCCTCTCAATACAGAGCTTAGTCACCAAACGATACCCTCACATTTAAAAAAAATACTTGATATGTTATTAGCGGATTATATCCAAGAATATGATGAAGAATACGATGAAGTTTGCTTCAAGAAGAGTAAAAATTTACTAATACCTTCAAGACTAATTTTTTGAGATCACATCTCCTCCACCCAAAAACTCACACCCAGTTTCCCATCAACCAAAATTATTGAACACACACTGCATTCCACAACACAACTCATAGTTTCTAAACTTCAAACAGTTTGACAACACAACACAATTTACAGCCTCAGTTTCTCCCCCCAAAGCAGAAAAAGAGTGCGACATTGATAAAATAAGACATCAATACATGTTACTATGATCTCAATGTTTTCAATTCTCATCCAACTGACACAATCCTATGTCTCATAATTTTCCCAGCATAATCACTAATGCTACTTTTCTTACATCACTTCTTAAAGCATGCCACTGTCTATTATACACAAAAGATTCAACTACCTTCCCTTTCCAATGGCCAAATCCCTAGTCCAATCATCATGTCTCTAGGCATAACTCGAGGTTAATTTGCACAATTCAACAGCATGAGTTATAGTGATGAATAAATTTCACAATCCTCATCTAATACATCTGCACTAATGTTCAAATGGACAACAAATGCGCTGACCGATGAGAAAATACGCAAAACTAAAATACATAAGAGCAAATAGTCTTATAAGCAGTAAGGATATCATGATACTAGTCCACCTTGTACAATAAATCTAATGTGGTAAGTATTGTCCAAGCAAAGGAGCTGCTCCTTCAACTCCAGACAACAGAAACTCTATTGTCAAATGAAAAGCATTCCCTCTCCTGGTGCTAAAATTTCTGACTACTGAATGTTCTGCATGTCTGAACTGAAACTCCGAAATTAAAAGTTTTAAACTAGTTGGTAATAAGGCCTCAATAAACGATTAAGAGTTTCGTGCTTCTACAGTAACCAATGATCCATTTTTCAGTCACTCTCCTCACTTTCCTCTATTTCATTACAAAGTAGCATTCCAGCACCAAAGTAAACGGATAACATCTTTGGAAGTAAGGATTTGACAAAGAGAGACAAATAAACCAAAAGGATAATAGTCAGAAATTGTATTGACTAAAATAAATTCAATGCAAGAAAAGCAAGAAAATACCAAGTTCGGCAAACAGTAACCGTACCTCTGTGTTCATTCGTTGTGTATGCAGGGAAGTATCAGCTCTAGCATTGATAAAACGCCACTGCAACAAACGATTATACAAGATCCTCAACAAGTGCACCTCAACAATCCGATTCTCCCCAACCCTCCCTCTCCGGATATCAGCAGCAAAACTCAAAATGGACGGCGTACTACTTAAATTGCTCATATTACCACCCACTACCGCTCCCACCGCACTTCTCATCCTCGATGGACTCATTCCCCTCATCGGAGACATCGCAGGCATAGTACTGATCTTACTTGGCGACGCATGACGCATAGTTTCGCCACGAATAGGAGACAACTGTCCCCTGCTATTCATAACACTCTTCGGCGAAGATACTGGACTATCAATTCCAATTCTCCTCGGTGCAATAAGTTTAGGCGGCACTGGCCCATTAAGTCCACTATTAACTGGAGACCCAGGCTCAGTCTGTCGTCGGAGCTTTCTACCATACTCTTGCAAGAACCTGGCAGCAACCAGTGTTCCTCGCGGTCCACGTTGTCCTTGACCACTATCGTAGTTAGTGTTACTCTCTGAAGTACTTCCTGAAGACACACTCTCTGTGTCGGAAGCATTAGGCTCACGTTGTACAATAGATCCGTTAACATCAACTAGCTTGTCTATATTAGAATCAGAGCTCAATCTGCCTTCAATTGACGACCTATAATCAGCCATAGAGTCCTGCAACGACCTGATGACCCTGATATTCGCTTCAGATCCATTTAATCTCTTCTTATCGTCAGTGAAATCTACACTTCGAGTCATCGAATGCGCTTGCCGTAACCTCCCTGGCCACCGCTGCTTCTCCGCCGGCGAATTCTCCACATGATCTGCGGCTTCTCCCTTCGCCGATGTCGTCGTTGCTTTTCTCCTCTCCGGAGTTCCTTTCCTCAAACTAACCGGCGACGGAATTGGTTTCGCTTTACTCACCTGAAACGCGAACGATTGTCCTTGAAATGACACCGACAAGCTTCTCGTGGAATTAACCAACATCCTATGAGCATTCGACATTTGCACTCCATTACCGTTCTGTATCTTCAAATCCAAAGGATTGGAAACCGGCGTCGCCTGTCGCCTCCTCTCGACCGATAGTGACCGTTTGACTGCGTACGGAGCGGAGGGGGTCATCACGGCCGCTGGTCTTGATATCGAAGGAGACGGACACCGCTTGCCGTTGGAAGGCGAAGTAGAAACTGAAGACATGTATCGAGAAGTGACTTCTCGTGATTTTGGCCGGCGTGGAGCATTGTCAGGGTCTGATGATAACAGAAGCCGACGCGTGGGATTTTGATTTGACGCATTTTTGGTGTTTAACGGAGTAGAAACAGCAGCTACCATTGCTGATAGGAATGCTCAGCAATCAAATTCAAGTCTCATCCTCCTAAAACCCTAATTCCACTTTGCAAAGTCAGTTTTAAAGACAATAAAGAGTAGATGATTTATGAATAGTAAAAGCAAAAGAAACAGAGAGAGAGAGGTTTTATTTTTGAAATTTTAGAGAGAGAAAGTGACGGCGAAATTTGACCGTTATGGGGTTGCCGGCGAGAGAGGGTGTTTAAGGGGGAGGGGGAAGTTGTTTGAGGCGTGATTTTGGAGAATAACTGTCGTACTAGGAGAGCGATTAATTTTAACTAGCTTCTAAGACAGCATTTTGATATTTATAATGCAAAAAATGAATGCCACTCGCGGTTAGGCGTACTCGCTTTCTGGGGCAGGTGACGACTGACGTATTCAAACGTGAGAGTGAATACGGGGAAATAAGAAGTCAAGAGACGATGATGCGAGTACACGCTAAGAGGAGTGCGTGTGTTTAAATTTGAACGAGGAAAGGTTCAGTTATGTGAATCTTGGAGAAGAGACGTTAGGCCAACGAAACTGGACTTTCCATATTATAATTTGATTGTCCTGGTCTTGGGTGTACTTGGCCAACAAGAAGGAAGTTGAATTAGAGTTTATTAATCCATGATTAGTCTGTAACTTGGCTTTATGACCAAATCGAAAGTGTTATTCAATTCAAAGCAAACATGTGTTATTGGATGGAGCTATATCCTACTTGTAATGACAAGACATTCGGACATGAACTCCATTCACGAAATATGGTCCTAACTAAACTCTTCAAAAGTGAATAGTACACTAAATCGTCCTTTGAGTTTTCGTAACTAAACAATCTTTGAAGTTAATCTCAAGTCTTCTGTTTTATTGCTTTTACTTATGAGTGTGATATTGGTTAAGCTTCTTAGGCCTTAAAAAACTCAATGCTATATATTACGCCAACCACCGTATTGAAGAAGGTATGGATATAGGTAGGTGACAAAAGCTAAGAACTTTGATGTCTCACTCCATTCATGTTGCTGCCTCTCTGGATTGCACATTCCTAAACTTTCATCCAAGTCTATGGCACTTACTGCTCTGTAATTGCCATGTAACCAAGCAAAAGATAGTCGCTTCTGCTTCATTATTTTGACTAGTCACACATGAACTGTTTCTGGCATGCAGGATTACAGGTTATATTACGATGGTAAGTTTTGGAGAATCACATCATGGGAAATCAATGCATTACAGGACCACTTGAGAAAAGTTAGCTACTTCCTTCTCCAGCTCTCAAGTTAAGAAAAAGATCTATGTTCCTTTTCCTGTTATCATCTACAAGGAAAGTATATATTTCTTTCTTTTCAAGGAAATTAACTAAAAGTTGATAAGAGGCTAAGTGGCAGTGAATTTCTGCCTTACTCCTCTATCTCAGTGTACTCTCAACCCTACGTATTTAACTTGTCAAATTAACTAGTTACATCACAACAACAATATAACTAACTAGTCACATATGAATTATGATGTTTTACTCATAATTCATACTTACCAAAAAGAATGAGTTCCTTGATGAGATTCACTAACTTTTGTTAATCTGCACTAATCTTTAAGATTAAATGAAGGAGCAGATAAGTGCAATCATATCTATAATGAGATATAATTGAAGGAATTGCTTTATATCACAATCGATTCCAGCAATCATTCAGACACAAATAAATGAAAAGAGCGTGAGTACCTGACCAAATCGTTAATCTCAAACAGGAACTGGTGACACGATCAACCCAGTACTGTGTTTTGTTGGCAATAGTAGAAAGAGCCTAAACCCGATATTAGTCACCTAATAAAGAGGATCAGAGCAGTTGGGAACTATCATAGTTTTCATAAACGAGATTATAGGTTATATCCAAAAATGCAGCTCTTTCTAGTATTCTCCGTCCCATAATGCCTGCTTTGATTTCTTTTATTTCCCTTTTGCTTTCACAAGGGTTGTCACTCTCGGAGTTCCCAAGTTTATATCTTCTATTGTCCATTTTTAATGCGTTGCCAATGGTGGTTCAGACTTTAAGCTCGCTATGATCTATATGCAGCTTGCATGAGGTAGAGAACGATACAGAGAATCTACAATCACTAGTATGAACATGTGATTAACCCCGCTTTTATGGAGAATGTTTGGAGGTCTCGAAACCTACCATCCGAACGAAAGGTCGTGGAAATTAGTGAATGACTTTAGAGTTTACTATACCTTAAAAAGTTAAATCTCCTAAGTTCTTGACAGTTCGTCTGGTTTAGTAAGTACACGGTAAACTGACTCTTCGCTCCAGACGCCATGATCAAGCATTCAGTGTAGCGTGATCTTAGCGCATACAATTTCAAAAATAATATATCATCGACTCCTAAACTTGCAACAGAGCAATTGGAAAATCGATATGTTAGATATAAAATGGTGAAAAAGAAAGTCGAAAAGTTGACTACAAGTACTTCTGGGTCCTAGCTGACATCTACAAATACATTCGATAGTGAAGATGAAATTAAGTTGAAGTCACATCAATATGAGTTAATGATCACTGATAGGAGTTGGAAAGCGCCATGACTTGAGTAATAATTTACATTATAATTGTTTTTAAAGTAACTAAAACCTTAATTAGTAATCTTGTCTAAACTTAAATGGCATAGATAAGCCACGTTGAAAGGTTGGGTACATGATCTTCTATCGTTTCCCAACTTGGTCCCATTGGCTTGATGAGTATTACACTTTCTTCCCACCAGAAAACGCAGAAAGAAAAGGAGAGTGACAGTGGGGACTGAAAGATGTTTTCAGATTGCTTTTTTGCATTTCTGATCATGACAGATGATATTCCCTGCTCTGGCTAACTTATGGAGAAAGAGATAGGATTAATGGGAGGGGGGGGAGGGGAAAGGACAGAGATACAAGAAATGAATGCTATTTGGTGAGATGTGTTGGTGGACGACTCTTAATTTCTATGATAGGATTGGTTTTGCAACAAAGTTGTTGCATAGATGGGAGGTAACGCAATTAGCTTCCAGGACAAGGTAGGTGCATGACCCCCATGTTTATTGGCTCTGGTTGATGAGGTTGTTGAACTTTTCTTAACAGAGTTCGACCCTTCCTTTAGATATTATGTTAGAGAATAAAGTAATTGTCCATGCGGGTTTAGCAATCAATTTATATCGGTCCCTCTGGGGTATCACTCCATGATTGTTCATCACTCCTTGGTATTAGCTTGTTTCTGCTAGTGCTAGGTAGGAAACATCTTCCGGTTAGTATATATGCAGAAAAAACAAACAACTACTAATTGACTAGTAGTAATAATAATAATAATAACTCACGAGTTAACCTCTCCATACAATGAGGACCTCGACATTCAATTACTTGACTAAACAAGAGTTTGTCTTTCACTTTCCCAACAAATTCGGAGTTTGTTAGTTACTTTCTTTGGTCAAAGCTTATCCTCGTCCCAAGTGCCAACATACCAACAACGTGACTAGAATTCACCAAACAACTACTGCTACCTTCTTGACGCATATTAACCAACTTGGACCGAAAGCCCTGCTGAGGGAGAAATGACACCTTAATAAAATGTAGGAGAGAGAACTTCAATTGTCTTGAGATTCTAATATAGGATATCAGTTTAGGGATAACAATTACAAATCACACTAGAAAAGCACATCAATTTTACAAGCAAAGTTTTCAGACGGAAACGTAAGCAGACATACGACTCGAGGATTTGGTCTGGATGTAACGCACAATTTAATACAATAAATATAACTACATAACATACACCGTGCAGTGATTCGCTTCTTTCAACCGGTTAAATGATATCTACATTCAGGACATAGATAACATGTAACCTAAGCTATTCCACCATTCCCGGGATGACTAGGAGCAGGTGGAGATGGTTTGGGGATGTATGGGTTCAGAGGAGTCCCATGCTTAATTGGACCAGGATTGATGGAAGCCTTTGAGCTTGGAACTGGGTCTATAGGATTATAATCTTCCAGATTCACGTTATGGTTGTTCTTGCTTTCAGTAACTCTATTATGGGCCTTCTCCTGCAAGTTTAAAGGGGCAGCAACTGCATAAACCTGAAGATATCGGATTTCAAACTCTCGCTTTTCGAGTCAAATTACTATAACGGGGATATACCTTAAGCTTCCTGCTTGTGTCTGCCATCTTTGTACTACTACTGAAGTCCACACCTGGAATGACAGAGAAACATACCTGAGGTATTTCTCAGGACTAACACAACCAGTACTTCAAAATATTGCTTAGTTTCTTGCCTAAAAAAGACTAGAAAGAAGGTCGAACTCGCATGATTACTGCCTCTTTTACAATTGATTCAATATTCAATACTCAAAACTGGTGGCCCTTACAACAGTTGATTTTACTACGAGGCAGTGGAGTAAAATTAGCAATCAGTTTTTTGAAAAGCAAAATAAACCATCAAACTCGACAGATCCCATGCTGTAGGATCAAGCCTTAATCCTCCTGCTTATAATCAGAGTTGTAATAGTATGACTGAAAAGATCTCAACAATCTGCATACAACTTTCGTGTAGTGTAGGAATTAGCAAGCTTAAGATGCCTTTCAACAGTGAAGTGTAAACTTAATACATTCTGTTGCAAGCCAAACGCTGAACAAGCTAAATAAATACATATATTAAGGACAACTAGTGACTTACCAAACTTTATCCAAAGTTAAACGTATAATCATTCTAAATTGAAGGTTGTAACGAGCAACATATCATGGTTATAGATGTATTGAGAGACATATTGAGAGAGATCAAGAATTGGATCTTTCCTTCACATTTTTTTCCATCAAGAACGTTTTATAAAACTCTTGGACTCCCGAATTTGGAGTATAGTCACGAAACGAAACATGAATTCTCAAACTATCCTTAAAAGGAAAATGAAGAAGGATTTCTCAGCCATAGAGTTTTTTATTTGAAATTTGAAAATGGAAAGGCATGCATGAAATCTAACAGAGTCACTGACTAAACCATGCACAACTGATCCTACCCAGTATGTCAAGATGAAAACAGATAACTTCAACCTTAACAATGAAAATCTTAAAAATTTTGCAAAAGCGTTAGTCTTTATTCAGTTGCTTCTGCACATTGCTAGATCCCACTTTAAGTTCAAGGCAAATAAACATCAATCCAAGATTCAGATACAAGAGAGCTGACTAAGACTATGATGAATCATGGAATCTCCTTTAAATACTTCCATTGATAATTACAGAGAAGCTGACAAGTATTTTTCCTAATAAGAAACAACACACTTTGTCTCCTTGCGTACCGTGGGTATGTAAGCACAAAAGCGTGATGAGATTAGTTAGTATTACATACCAGCAGTTGACAAGGTTGTTGTACTGCACGTTAAGTTGGGGAACACAATTAAAGCACTCCAAACAACCAAATACAAAACCCAGAACCCAGAAACCTTCATAGTGTTAAACAAAAACGTACATGCACAAAACCTCCCAACCCCCTTTTAAGCAAGTTAGACCTGCTACAAAAAAAAAAAATCGAAAAAGAAACAAAAGAGCGGACTTTCGTCAGAGAAGATAGAGAGAAAGCGAAAGTCGACCAGAAAATCCGTAAAGATAAGGGGAAAATAGAGGTGGGAGAAGGGATATTAGTACGATGCCTATGCCTATGCCCATGTCTAGGAAAGTATAGAATAATGGGGGAGTCTTTAAGGTGGCAAGTGAAACAATAAAAGAAGACATGTGGGCATCCTTGTCTTGCATTGCTGGAGAGATGGCAGATGCAGAAACTGAGTAATTGCAGAAAGGAAATGCCGAGGATTTAATGCTCATTTGAAATGCTTTCTTATACTTTGTGGAATTCGAGCCGCTAGGCACGTCCTCCTACTGCTACTGACACTTGAGCTTTGCGGTTCCGCCAACTGCACAGCATTTTGTTTCCATTTTGACACGATATGGTCTCCTCTTAGGTCTCCTTTACACCACTTTGTTTCTTCTTCTTTCTTTTCTTTTTCTTACACGTAATAAAATTAATCTTGGAAAATGAAACTCTTGTTGCTAATTCCTTGGAGATTTCGTGGAGGAGACACCATTTGATCCATAGCGGTCAACATAATTTTGTTAATGTCCATGCTCCAATCTAAATTGCAGTATGTCACAAATAGTTGCTCTATGCATTCCATATAAATGGATGTATAGAGACCTAAACGAGGCATACATAAACCAAGTTACAAAATCTCGTGAGCTGAATAAAATCTCTTCTCCAGTGGCACAGGGAACTGAACTGTCTTAGTCAAAGATTAGATGAGTTGGCATTTAAAACTAACAAGTTATGGATATGCATTTCAAAGTATGGAAAAGAGCTCTACATATCGGGGTCATACCCTACTTTTGTCTTATTATATTATGAAGTGTTAGAACATAGGCACATGATGCAATCTTTATTCTATGGTTAATCTTTTTCTTATCATTTTTTTTCTAACCGTGTCTAAAATTGACTCGTCTCAAATTACTGTAGCTGCATAAATGTTCGACCTCTAATAGTATCTATAAAATATGTTTAAAAACTTATAGTCCTTAATTATTAAATATCTTATATTTAATTATAAAATTTCTCAAATTTTATAACCAAATCTAACTTAGATTAAAAGGCATTTTATCTCTTCAACTTGTTCTTTGTGTGTAACATATTAGGTTCTCAAATATGTTAGCAATTGATCGATACAAATTATAATTCTAAATCATATTTTGGATTAGATAAATTAAACTTTTTAATTTATCTTTAATTATTTGCTTAAACAATTTATATCCATATATCAAGATTGACATCTAGTAACGTATCATGACCACTCAAATATTTAAGAATGTCAAAGTAGTTTTGACTAATCTTTCTATGCATGATTTTCTGTATAATTCAAACTTTTT
>JAOTAW010000006.1:4245248-4257786 GCA_025629945.1 Erythroxylum savannarum | reverse complement strand
CCGCCCCCCCCCCCCCCCCCCCACACCCAGACGCCTACCTCTGCCTCTCGAACCTTCTCGCCTTCTTCTCCTTCTCCTTCTCCTTCGGTCCTCCATCGCCTTCTTCTCCTTTTCCGTCTATCTCCGTCGTCCCCTTCCTCTCTCTGTTGTCCCCTCGTCTTCGTCTCTGTCTCCAGAGTCCAGTCTCCACCGACTCTCATTTTTTCTCTCTCTCTCACAGTCTCTCACTTCTTCACGACCGTCGATCCACTCCAGCATCAGAGGACAAAGATTGTCCCTCGGCTGCGTCTTCGTGCCCCCGAAGACGCCACTGTCGTCGGCACTAAACGTCTAAAGCAAGAGAGATTGTCGTAGCGTCGCAGTAGCCACCGATCTACGCAACCCGAAGCCTCTGAGGTCTAACCCATTAGTGAAGGCCCGACCTCAAGACCCGACCAGCACCAACCCAAAGACACGAAGCTTGTAAATTTTGGGGGGGGGTGTTTTTAAGTTATCCAATTTTTTCCTGCTTAAATCTTAATTGCATTATTTATTATGTTGGATAATTGGATTGGATTGGATTGTTGGATTTTGAAATATTTGGAAGTTGGAAGTTTTCTGAGATGTATTTTTTGCGTGTATCTGGTCTGGTTCTGGTATTTTGGTTGGAATCTGGAAATTGTCATTTGGAAATAGAAATGGAGTTGAAATGTTGAATGATGTTGGTTCTGGTATTGTGATTCTGCTCTGGTATTGTGGTTGCTTTTCTGATATGCGTGGGTTGGAATTTGAAAATAGAAATGTTGAATGATAAGTTGATTACGGTATTGTCATTTGGAAATGGAAATGGAGTTGAATTCACGGTGAATGATGTATTGATTATAAACATTGGTTTAAGTTTATATTTATGGTAACTTTTTGGATGAAGCATGACCTTGCATTATGCACGGCTTTGTTAATGTTGATTATCAAAATTGAAAGTTGAACTTGAAACTTGAAACAACCTAAATGTAAAATTTAAACCGATAATATTAAATTTGTAAATTTGTAAAAACTTAAATTATTAATTAACACATTTTTAATATTTGTGAATTGTTAGCTTATTTTTAATATTTGGGAATTAAGTTTAAGTAAATAATTAGTTAAGTATAAAATTATGCAATTGGAATTAATAATAATTCGGTTGTAGTTAATGATAGTATTTGCCTATTTGGGTATTAGTTTTAGGTAAATAATTAATTGAGTATAAAATATGTTGAACTTTAATTATTTGGTAATATATATGTGTAGGGTATCATAAATATTTATAATTGGTAATGTGTGAAAGAACAAAGTAGTGATGTAATAAATGTATCTGAAAAGAACTTTTTGTTGTCAAATTGTGAATATGTTGTAGACATGTAGATTCCAATCATTTATACTTACACTTATTAATGTCAATTAAAAATTGTAAAAGCAACATATATATTTAAGAATAAAATATAAAATGGTATATATAATATTATGGTTTGTTAGAAATGAAAAGAAGATTCAAAGCTTTCAATAAGAAAAAAAAATATTTCCAAAGAAATTATATCCTTCAACTTGATCTCATTTTTGAAACTTTGAATTGAAATTGTTGGAAATAGAAATTGTTTATGTATGAATTGTGGAAGTTGGAAATGGAAATTGTTGAAAATGGTTAGAAATGGAAATTGGTTTATGAATGTATTGTGATTGTTGGAAATTGAATTGGAAATTGTTGGAAATAGAATTAGAAATTGTTTGAAATTCAATTGAAATTATGAATGTTTTGTGATTGTTGGGAATGGAAATGGAAATTGTTAAAAATTGTTAGAAATGGAAATGAAATTATGATTGTTTTGTGATTGTTGGAATTGTAAATTGTTGGAAATTGCTAGAAATGGAAATTGAATTATGATTGTTTTGTGATTGTTGGAATTAGAAATAGAAATTGTTGGAAATAAAAATAGAATTATGATTGTTTTGTGATTTTTGAAATTAGAAATTGTTGTAAATGGAAATGTAATTATGATTATTTTGTAATTGTTGGAATTGAAAATTGTTGTAAATGGAAGGAAATAGAAATGGAATTATGATTGTTTTGTGATTGTTTGAATTGAAAATTGTTGAAAATGAAAATGAAATTATGATTGTTTTATGATTGTTGGAATTGGAAATTATTAGAAATGGAAATGAAATTATGATTGTTTTGTGATTGCTGGAATTGGAAATTGTTGAAAATTGTTGAAAATGGAAATTGTTGATATATGTTTTGTGTTATTATATATGATGAATATTTTGGATTATTAGCTTTTGACTTATAGTGAATTGTGTTGGAATTGGAAATTGAATTGTGTGTAATATAATCATACAAAATGAGTTATATTATATAATATGGATATGCATATTGTGTAATGAAATTATGTGTTGTTTATTTTTATGTGTACAAATAAATAGGAGAAAGTTCAAGTACTCCTGATCAACCCACTTCAAGAAGATACAACGATCTAGCTTAGGCTCATGCAGCATTGGTTCCCGGTATGAAGAATCATACAATTTATTTGTTTTGTACTAATGAAATTTTTTAATGTATTTTAGGCAGGTCCCAACTATAAAAAGATACCTTTAAGTCATCCACACTCAGACTAATTCTCACTCAAACCAGATAGGTCCCTTGTAGAAGAGAAAGACATCTACACCCACAGCCAGACATATTGCCTTTTTCAGTTTTTTGGTAATGAGACCAGTGCTGCTGCTTGTAAACGACAGCATTTTAGTACATCACGTAACTGTACTAACTAGAAACAATCATATGGTTGCCTAATTCCTGTTCTTTCTCTGTTTAATTGTCTCGCCCAATCTTCAATACAGAAAGTCCAAATTTCCCTCTTCCAGGCATTCTGTCGAATCATCCTCTCATATCTTGTTTTGATTACGAGGTTGTTGCGGGAAGGATCTAGAAGTTCAGGAAAGAAAAACAAACATTGAGGGTTCAGAAAAGAAAGACAAGCATTGAGGGGTTTGGTGTTGTTGATTGGTGATCGAGTTTCGAGTTTTGCGTGGCTTGGTGTCAATGGCATCGAGTTTTGATCGGTGGGAGAAGGATCCCTTTTTCTCTGCGGCTGAGGAAGTTCAAGAATCTGCCGACAGGTATTCCTATTCCACTTGTGTAATTATTATTACCATATTCTATTTCTTTTAATATTTTGTCCTTAAATTAATTGCATTGCTTATTTTTGACAATGACAATCTTGGATCATGTTTCTGAGATCTGGTTAGGCACTGCCGTTTATGGACAAGACATTTTCTTGTCGATTTAATTGCTTTAGGACATAGATACAACGATTGGGTTTTTTAATGAAACAAAAGCGTGCACTTTATTTGGCTTCTGTTTGATTTTTTTTTTTGGGGTTACAATTTGGTGTCGGTTTGGAATGTTGATGTTCATGTTTTACACTTCTGGCGTTTGTGGGTAATGTTTGAAGGATGGAATCAACTTATAGAACATGGGTTCATGCGAAGAAGGACACCTCTAATTTGTGGAATTGCGAGGAACTTCACCGTGACCTACGCACCTCTCTTGGCACCACCAAATGGCAGGTCACCTCTCTCTGTCTTTCTCTCCTCCCGTCTCTTTCTCTTGTTCAAGTGGTTCTGCACTGTTAGTTAGTGGAATTCAATTTCATTCTGGATTGGGCATTGCAGTTAGAGGAGTTTCAGCGAGCAGTCAGGTCAAGCTACGTTAAAAGCTCCCGTGATGATGCAAAAGACAGGCATCATGAATTTATAGTTGCAATTGAGGATCATATTTCAAAAATTCAAAGTGCTTTAAGGGATTCTGCACTTTCTGAAGGCAAGACATCACTGCCTTGGGTGCATCTGGACGAAGGAGAGAGCAATGAACTTGCTTTGTTCTTGTCTGGACCACCTGAAGATAATACCGCGTGGAAAATTCACAATAGGGATCTTGATAAGTTGCAAGAAATGGAAAAAATGTCAGAACCAGAATGTTCAAAGAACTCTATGCAGTCAGTCGGTCTCAATTCCTTGGAATCTAGGGAGGAGAAACTTCATGGCCATAGAAGGACTGCAAGTGCTAGTGCTGAGATTGGTGCTTGGAAGATTGCAATTGCTGATGATGGCTTCCAACTGAATTCTTCTACCAGGGATGTTCCTCAACCCCCTCGAAAAGTACCCAGTTTATCTGGAATTTTAGATTCTATGGAATTAGCGTACAAGTTTAAGTGGCCAAACAATGGCATTAGAAAGTGGAAGCCAACAGATCGTCATCAAGAATCAGACACTGCTCCATTGCGATCCTCAGAGTTGACTAGGGTGTGTGCTTAGTAGCTTGCGGAACCTTATATCCCATTCTTTTAAATGGAATATTCTTCATTATCTAATGTTTGGGTGGTACTATATTTACTTGATGCTTGTCTTAATATTCTTGCAGGGCATTGATGCATGTTATGAAAAGAGTAAGAGTTGCCTTGATGGCTATGATGAATGCTATAATAAGCAACTTTATGGATGCTATGGAGCTATGCAGAGACAGCTTCAACGGTCTCAGTATCAAATGCAATATAGTCGACCTGTTCGAGTAGCTTTTTCAATATTTCTTCTTATTTGCTTGATTGGTGAGCATCCTTTATCTCATTATTTGACTCCTTACACTGTCACATAAATCTGTGGTCGTATTTTGAGTGTTGGTTGCCTGAGCCTGATATAGAGGCTTTTGGTAATTGCCTTTGTGCAGGAATAAGATAGGAAGATTGTTCAAAAACTGATTGATTGCTATACCAATGTAGTTTTCTGGAACATTGAGTATGATTCTGTTTATCAATTTAAGTGCTTCCACATGAGGCATACTTCCAACTAAGGCAGGATTTCAAATTATATGCTGGCGGTTAGACTGAGGAGCATGATTATTGTGAAACTTTGCCTTGATAATCAGTACTCTTCATGTGTCTATTTCGACTATTAAAGGCATTATGTTGGAGCTTCTTGTTTGTTACAAAGTCTATTGCTGTATGCATTTGTGTTCTGTTTGCTAGATTGTGGGTGTTGTTTTTTCACTTAAGTTAATATTTCTTTGATTTGTCCTGATCATATAGAAACTAGATGTTAAAAATCTTTCCTCTCGACTAAAAAAAAAAAAACCTTTTCTTGGTGTTTTTAGTTGGTGAATTTAGAAACTAATAGCAGCTTTTCTTTGACAGCGTGTCACTATCTGAACATTGTTGAACTTTTCTGGTTTTGCTTTGAAGTCAATCATACTCCATATAGTGGTTATTAGTCATTTTCCAATTTGGTGGGAAAAGATGTGGATAGCTTACTTCTTGCGCACTACATATTCCAATGTCACAAGTAAAATAGTCAATCATGTTGATCGACTGATGCTCCAGTCTAATTGATAATTAAGTTCATTTGATATTAGGCGACGCTTAAATTGGCATAAATACAATTTCAGAATGTTTAGGCGCTTGAATGGATCAAGTGAAGACACATTGACCTATATATATGGAGATCTTAATTTAGGTGTTAGGTATGTGGAGATTATGCTTTCACTGATGTGGGATACTTGAGCGTCTAAGGCGCAAGGAATGCCTGTTGTTTTGGGGAGCATTTTACCTTTTAGTAAACGGGATGTTTCTATATTTTACTGATCAATAGTTTGGAGTAAAGAAGAACGACTGTTTTTATAAAATGAGCTTGTTAGGTTCATTGACACTCATGTTCCGGCCTCTTTTTGCAGTATTGATAGCATTGCGCGTACTATAAGGGGCTATGCGGACTCTTCATCCTGTGCGTAGGACGGGGGTCATTAAGTTCCAAGGAAGGGGTTGCTGTATGGAGTGCGTGATTTTAAGCTAAAACAAGCTCCCTCCGTGATCCACAGTCTGCTTTTGGCTTCTATTTTCCCTGAAATTTTGATCCATGTAGACCAAATATTTTGTACCAATGTAGGAGCCAACGAGGCAGATATCAGATCAAGAATGTCCCCTGATGTCTCACCTGATCTTGTAACATATATACCTTTCTCCATAAGCTGCAGTTTGACCGAGTTTAATTAATACAATATCTTACAAAAAGCACTCTCAAAAACCGTATTTAAACTGTTAGATGCAAGCCTTTATTGACCAAAAAAGAAAAGAAAACCTCTGAACCTAGTTAGTATGACTCGGTAGTTGATAAAGGGCTCTTGAACTGAACTGGGTTACAGTTTTAGATCGTGAAAAATGCCTTGCACTTGACGTGACTTGGCATTTATTAATGGAAACAATCATTTTATTAAGTCGGCAGCTTAATTTTAAGCTGTAACTTGGAAATTAGCCTGGTTTTCTTCCTACCCCTCTGTTTTGCAGCAGGCACATTCCTCATCATCTTACTTCCCTAAATACGAAAATATTAATATGGAGAAGTGGTGATGTAACAAGATATCTATTAGATTCTTAAGTTTGAACGGCTGAATTGTGCAAAGTATTAGTAAGTTTTAACCCATGTTGAATCGGGAATAACACGAATTCATGCAAGTAGACTAGATAAATGGATAATATTGACAAAAGTTTGAAACTAATGAGAGTTGACATACGTACAAGACCAATCTGTTCAATTTCACCGAGGCCGGAAAAGGTCCCAAGTCCCAGTTTGTTCAATTACTTTTCAAGATCATGAGAAATAATCCAGAATACTAATATATGAAGACCAGGAAACAGTCAAGTTCCAGCAGGTCGAGAAAGTCGCCTCATTTTCAGCACTGAATTACGTTTTCATACTATCAATTTCCATAGATTTTGAGCCTGCATGAATAATAGACTAATACATAGCTCAACAACGGATACAGTTAACATAAAAATTGGTGCAAAGGTTACCTCTCTCTTTGCTTTCACGGCATCTAACTCAAATCCAAGACTGGTACATAAGTTCAGAAGTTTTCCTATGCATAAGTTGCTCAATGGACTACCACCATCAGAGCTTCACAATAAACAATGTTTACATCCTAGATGAAGAGCTACCGTGATACAGGAACTTCCTCTGTACTTCTCAGCATCTCTTTAGACTCATGACTACCGTCATCCTTCCTGTGAAACTCAACACCTTGGAACGTGACTCGAGAGTTTCGGTATTGACTACCGAAAGCAGTGCCAAAGCCCCAGCCAAGGCCTAAGCCAACCCCACAACCTCCTCCTGCAAACCAAAACTCACGTCAGTATCAGTCCTTGGACATAAAGAAGTATAAAGCACCAGCTGCATACGCATATAAGCTGCTCATTTTTTGCAAGTTTTTACCTGCACCAAGACCCAAGATATTCAAAGGCATACCTGCAGCAGAAGACTATTTTAATTAGTAAATACTCGTTCAAAATGGTAATTCAGTAGATAGAGTAGGATAAAGCCTCGGTTCTATCAGGAACGTAGTACAGAAACACTTATGAGCGACGAGGAGGACATTAGCAAAGTTTTCTTCAATCAATTTATTATCCAGCGTGAACTCTTATCATCAGTTGAATGAAAGCTAACATCAAGCATAAATAAGGATAGAAAGAACGGGAGCATTTGCATAAGTGAAGCAGGAAAGCGCAAGAAATTGAGATCAATATCATAAACTGCAACTGGACCAAAGAATTGCCTTTTTACAATCATAGAACACAGCTAACGGAAAGAGAAAATTTCTCTTCAACATAGAATCCCCACCTAAGAAAGCCCTCTAACATAATTCAACAATTACCATATAAACCCACCCTTATCGCCTTCAGTTACAGACATAAGTACCACTAGGCTTTTCAAAATTCATCAAAACGAAAAGAGAAAAAGAACTGACCGCCGAAACCCCAACCAACGCCGAAGCCACAACCAACACCGAAACCTGAAATCAACAAAGAGAAAAGATTCACTTTGTAGGAAACAATATTACCCAGGTATTACAATCCAGAAAGGCACTCTAAACAGGCAAATACCAAATCCGACACCAGCTCCATTGAAATTCGTAAGAACCATTTCCGTTGTCACACAATAGTGTCCGAGCTGAGTCTGAGAAAGGTCAAGTGAATTACGAATTGACACTGGGGTGCGGCCCCAATATCATAGGTCGAATTGCTCCAGAATAATTGAGACAAGCCCATCAATTAAACCCAAATCTAAATGGGCGTGTGCTTACGATTGCATGCCACATTTATCCTCTTCGGTCTCACTTCCACTAAACAAGTCTGTATTTAGTGTTAAACACGACAGACGATTATGTTTAATGTCATAATTAATAATTAAAAATTATTAACATAACAAGACAGAAACAAAAAGGGCATAATCTGAAAATTAACACAACCAAACTTCAAGGAACAATCTTGTATGTTTTCATCTTGTCAATCCAAGAAATGAAAGAGTTTTTGGAATTCCTAAACCCCAAAAAACCATATTCCTTACTCTTATTCACAGTCGAAATCAGCGCCTCCCCACTCAATATCAAATCCCCAAACCACCAATTCCCAACGTCCTCAAGCTTCGTGGCTTGTAACTGATTCTTCCTCACAATCTCCTCCCACACTCTCTCTTTACCCTTCATAGTCGCCCCCAGACTTACCCTCCCAACACCCTCTCCAAGCCCATACTCGTCAATCCCAAACTGCTCGGCCAAAATCTTCCACAAATGCTTCCACTTAAAAACGTCACCGTTATTGATGTTAAACGCTTCGTTTTTGGCATATGGGTCAACCGCAGCCCATATTTGGTGCTCCGCTATAAGATCCGCATCCGAAGCAATAGAATAACCTTCCCATGCAGCTTTTGTCCCTGGAAACACTAATGGTTTCCCTTCATGTTTGCATATGGCAGCATACACACAGAGCGTTCCAATAATATTCATTAAACTATATGGAGAAAACCCCCATATTTGATCCGGTCTGTGCACGGACCAAGTCATTCCCTCCTTTTTCTCAACCACCTCGAACATGATGCCTTCCAAAGTGTAATAAAAATTTGGCACGCTTAACCTAGGCAAGTCCTCTGTAAAAGGCGGTTCGTGGGACACGCCTTTGCCGAACGACTCGAATGGTCCGATGTAGTGTTTGGACCCTGTCTGGAGAGAGATGTGACGTACATTGGGGGGCGTTTTGGATAACGGCGTTGAGTACGTTACGGAACATACGACCGTTAACTTGGCAGTTCTCTGCCTCCTTGGACCTGTTGGCCCAGGTGACGTAGAAGATGTGCGTGACGTCGGTGAGGCGGGAGAGCTTGGAATTGGTGTCGGTTGAGTCAGAGACGTCGCACTGTATGTACTCCACCGAGTGGTCGGCGTTCCAGAACGGACGTGGATAGCGTGCCACGCCGTAGATTTTCCATGGCCCGACGGGAGTGTCAGAGAGAGGGAGGATCTCGGCCAAGCTGTTGCCCACAATCCCGGTGATGCCGACCACTAGGGCTACGCTTTGGTAGCTTCGCGGTGCTTTGTCTTCTTCGAATTTCTTCTGCAAAACAACACATTAAGAAATTTCATTAAATTTCTGTAGGTTATTAGTCTGTATGTATGTATGCAAGTACCTTGGCAACGCCAATAGCACCAGACCACCACCAGCTCATTGCTTGGAGAAGAAATGCAGTTTTATGTATACTCAATATGTGTTCAATCGTATGCCGACTTGCCGAGTAGGTGTATATATATAATATATATATGTACGATTGTAAAAGTTTCGTATTGGGTTCCTCTCTTTCTTCGGCTTCAAAAAAAAAAAAGTTTCGTATTGGGCTTCTTTAAGAAGTTTATGAACATGCCTTCTTTTGTATATACCAATATAATAAGGCTACATTATGGTTATGGGCCCAATACTAAAGAAATCTCAAAACTGACATGTACACGTCAAAATGGTATGCTTCTTTTAAGGAGGATTGACAAGTCTATTATGCGAATACTAACGTTAGATTCAAACCTGTTGGATTAATCATTTTTTATTAAAATGGGTTAGGTCATAATTTTTTTAATCATTTTTATTAAAATGGGTAAGGTTGTTCTACTTTTCTTATTCCCAAAACCCAAATATATACAACTTGTTGCAACGTTAAAAGCTAAAACTAAGCCTGAAGTTGTGCCATGTACATGGAAAGAATAAGTTAGTCAAATATACTATATACAACAAAAGATATGCAGGATATGTATAACCACGTGTACAGCTAATACTTCCCCTTAAGCTGGAGCATGTAGATTTAAAATGTTCAGCTTGTGTTGTAATTTGGATAACTGATCTTTGCTGAAGGATTTAGTAAGAATATCGGCAACTTGATCGTGAGTTGAGATAAGATGAAGTCGGATGATCCCATGTTGAAGTTTCTCATGAATTATGTGGCAATCTATTTCAATATGTTTTGTCTGTTTGTGGAAGACGGGGTTAGTAACAATGTGTCAAGCAGCTTGGTAAAGAATTGTAGGAGTAAGGGAAGTAAGATCAAGATCTTGAATCAATGTGTTAAGCTATACAATTTCACTAGTGGTCATAGCCATAGAGCGATATTCAGCTTCAACAGATGAGTGAGAAACAGTGGATCGCTTTTTACTTCTCCATGAGGTCGGAGTAGACCTGAGAAAAATGCAAAAGCCTATAGTGGGACATCCCATGATTGGACAACTAGCCCAATTTGAATCACTGTAAGCTGATAGTTGTAATGAACTTTTGGATGATAATCAAATCCCTTGGCCTGGACTTTTCTTCAGATATCGTAATAATCGATGAGCAGCATTAAGGTGAGGCTTGCGAGGTTAGTGCATGAATTAACTTAGAATATTGATAGTGAAACTGATGTCTGGTCTTGTAATAGTGAGATAAATGAGTCGACCAATAGGTTGTCGATAGGGAGAAGGATCGGGAAGCAAGGCACCATTGTTGTTATCAAGTTTGAGGTGTTGCTCCATGGGAGTTTTAGTTATGTGAGAACCAGTAAGACCAGTTTTATGAAGTAGATCTAGCATATATTTTCGTTGGCTTAGATAAAGTCCTTCAGGTGAGAGTTTTGTCCGTTTGTGGAAGACGGGGTTAGCAGCAATGTGTCAAGTAGCTTGGTTATCATAGTAAAGAATGGTAGGAGTAAGGGAAGTAAGACCAAGATCTTGAAGCAATGTGTCAAGCCATACAATTTCATGAGTGGTCATAGCCATAGAGTGATATTCAGCTTCAACCGATGAGTGAGAAATAGTGGATTGCTTTTTACTTCTCCATGTGGTCGGACTAGACTTGAGAAAAATATAAAAGCCTGTAGTGGGACACCTCATCATTGGTCAACTGGCCCAATCTGAATTACTATAAGCTAATAATTGTAATGGACTTTTGGATGATAATCAAATCCCTTGGCTTGGACTTTTCTTCAGCTATCGTAATAATCGATGAGCAGCATTAAGGTGAGGCTTGCGAGATTAGTACATGAATTAACTTAGAATATTGACAATGAAACTGATGTCTGGTCTTGTAATAGTGAGATAAATGAGTCGACCAACAAGTCGTCGATAGAGAGAAGGATCAGGAAGCAAGGCACTATTGTTGTTATCAAGTTTGAGGTGTTGCTCCATAGGAGTTTTAGCTATGTGAGAACCAGTAAAACTAGTTTTATGAAGTAGATCTATCACATATTGTTGGACCCCGCTTCCGGAACCCAACCTTCTTGCAAAAACATGGAACCTTGAGCGTGGATATTACCTCGAAAAGTTCTTTCATTGAACCCTTATTGGATATTATCAATTCATATTCATTACTATTTTTATTTTTCTTTTTCATGACATCCCAATGATTTGCTCTTAATATGTTCAATGATGTGCCCATACCGATTAACCACTATACCCGAACTCATTTCTCCTATTTGGGAGCAGAATTTGGAAACCTTCAAATCGAAATTTCAATTTGACTTCTTCATATAAATCATAGCTCTAAGTCTCTTGTTTAATTTAAAGCAAGAATCACCTCAAACGGAGCTCTAAAACTCAATATATACTTAAAAAGTCTAAGTGTGCACATAATCCAATTATGCTCTTCAACCCGAACCCTCACTTGTTCTAACGCAACTCTCTTTAATCAACTCCAAAAGGTACAAACTATTATGTATAGAAAGATACATGTCTTAGGAATCTGTTGGTCCAAGAACCACCTCAATTGGACGTCTAGTGAGGGAATTATGCCTAAAAGAGTAGACCATGTTTAAACCCTAAATCTATTTGTACCTCTCTTGGAGCGAATGCCATAACGTTTTCCACAAATGTCTGATTGAGTTCGATTTTAGACCCTTAGAAATTAGACTTTGAGATCTACAACTCTTATGAAGACCTCAAAATTTGATTCGGCCTTTAAAATGGCAAAAATCGCAATTTACTGAAGCTTACCCGAGAATGTCTGTTAAATGGACATAGACTGGCCAAACTGCCCAATTTCGTCCGAGAAGGTCCGTTAAACGGACATCTTAACGGACATACACTGGGCAAATGGTCCAATTTCACCCGAGAAGGTCCGTTAAATGGACATACATGTCCGTTTAATGGACATACACTGGGGAATGGGTTCTAAACTCCTTCCAAAGCCTCTCC
>JAOTAW010000006.1:4170806-4186644 GCA_025629945.1 Erythroxylum savannarum | reverse complement strand
AGGTTTTAACACCCAAATTGATTCCAGTTCTACTCGTCAGTCAGGTTTAAAATATCCGTCAGGTTAGGCACCCGGCGATACAAGAAACTATTGTTCAATGACGGTTCTTTTCAAGACGCTTGCGTAATGCATCACCTTTCCCTTGAATTCGGTTGACTACTCCTGAAGTTTCAAGAACTGTTCTTCAAAGTTTGACTTCTTCACTTACCGGGGTGGCCAGCAACATGCCAGCAGAAGGAAAATCATAAATCTGGGCAAAACAATTTAACCCTTTCAAATTGGCAATTCCCTTTTTATTCCTTCTTTCTTTCGGTTTGTAGTATTTGCACAAACTAAAAAAAAAACAGAAGATCTTCCATTTGCATGATCAAAATGTTAGTTAAAACACCAACACCCTCACCCCAGAAGAGAATTCAGATTAAGGTGTGCATCTTATTCTGTGAAGTATATACGCCAAAACTAAATACGCATTTCATTTGCGTCTAAAAGAGAACCTACTCTCTGGTATCTAATGGGTTGCAAATAAAAAAAGAAATCCCAATTCTATGAAATTTAAGTTCTCGGGTTTTGTTGGAATGATGTTCAGAATGAAATCGGTTGTTGGGTTTGAAGAGCAGATACCTGTTGTTTTCTCGTAAGAAAACAACGTTGTTGGGTTGATTCGACTTAATCATTATGACCTAGGGACCACGGAATTTATGATTAAAGCGCGTCTTGATAGATTGGGTTATTAATTAGGAAAGCTTATGCAGGAAGAAACTCGCAAGGTAAGGGATTGTTGTCAGAAAAATAGCATGGCCTCTGCTACCAAACCCTTCTTGTGATGGGGTGACACAAAATCGAAAATAGACGCCATCTTTCATGAACAAAAAATGCAATGTCTGCTATAGGAATTCACCCCCCATTTTTTGGATCTAAGCTAATGGTAAATGATTTTCAATAGCTTGAATTATAAATAAAATATTAAATATATTTACATAAGATAAAAATTCAAAATAATTTAGCTTTTACATAATGGGATAATGGCAAATTTAGGAAAAAAGTTTTTCTTTAATTGTCCCATTTTCGTATTACAACAAAGAGGAAACTTTTATTACCTCGTCGGTTTCCGCTATTTCAATTAATTACAAGTGAAAATATGCACTCAAGAGAACTCGTTTTGGCTTTAGACTACGTACACTAAGGAGAGCACTAAGCTTGTACTGGCTGAAGCTCTTGCTCCGGGAAACTGGCGCCAACTGGCTGGTATGTACCAACAAAGGTTTGTTGTCTACGTCTCCGAACCAACCACATGCCAATACCAAGTAAACTAACAATAAGAGACACCACAATTCCAACCACCACACCCAAAAAGTGTAGCTGCCACCATGTCCTGCCATAGGAACCAACTGTTAATGAACAAAGTTGGAACAATGTCTGGAGAAGAGGTAAGATTCTCCTAGCATTGTAGATAGAAAGCCACACATTAAATAAGCTCAAAACCCACACCAAACACAGCTGGAAAACATCTTCTACCACCCTACAACTTTAGTAAGATAAATGCCCTAAGCCAAATATTGCACCTACCAAATTCCAGACAGACAACCATTTGGATCCTCATCAGATTCGTTTTTCTTGATTCCCTCATAGAGGAATGCTAAAAATCAGAAGCCATATCGCATATGATATGATTTATTTATACATGAATGTGAGGACGTATAAACGTGTGGATATATGTACATCTAATAGGACAGGTACAAATTACAAGGAACTCAAAATCCACTACATGCAATGCGCCAGTGGGTCAGAGATGATAAGAAGAGAGCAGCAAATGGAAAATCACTTACTTATTCCTTTGAGGCTCAACATTCCATTCAATCAACTGATAACTCCCAATCATCTCTGGTAGTTGCACTCGGTGTTCCCTCAACCGTACAATTATGTCCTACAATTAATAATAACAAAAGAGGATAGAAAATAATTTAACAGATGTGGATAAAATAAATCAAGTTGTATCTATAACAAACTAAAATGCTACTACGATACCATTGCAGTGTTTTTAGAAATGTAATCTCCAGACTCTGCAGGAAAGATGCCCCATCTAACAAGATAATTATCACCATTCAAGGTGAAGTTCAACATATGAACCTGAAAGTAAGGCAAAGACATGAGCATTGGACCAATGTAAGTTCGTCTAAAGTAAGCAAATGCAAAGATGTTCTCCTAAGCTATAAAACTTATCCATACCTGTGAATTATGTACTTCCAACTCGTGGGCAATGAAAATTGCTACCTCAGTTAAGTTGGGCTTGATGGAAGAGTTATTTACACTAATTAACATGTCAAATGTAATAATTCCAATGTGAAAGTCACCTAAAATCATGATTGAGAAGGAGAGAGTAAGAATTACACTACAACAGAAGCTGCTAAACAAAGGATGCTAATTGTAAAGAAAATTACAATAGAAGTCAATACTGAAGTAAGGACCTCAGTGAGCTAAAGTGAAGATTACATTCATAAATTACTCGAATAATTATATAATGCATCAGAAGCGTTGTTGGCACTAGTCTCACACATAACATTGTAGTTAAGTAGTTCAGATAATTAAGGTGCAGTTGGAGCTATAATTATCAAATCCTGTTTTGGAAAATTAAGAGTAAGGGTACTGAAACTCATTTAGAGCTCAAACTATAAAGCTCCAACCAGATTGCACTCAAAACAAACAACCCCTTAAAACCAGATAAACTTGTCAAATTCAGCTCCAGCTGTGAGTTTTTAAACTTCCCTTCTAAGCAGGAAAAATGAAATCTGTTCTTGAAGTAGATTTTTCCATACTGTAATCAAGTATAACTAATTTTAACGGAGAAACATGTAGTTAGGCAAGAGGAGTGCAAATTGCAGTCAACCAGTAGTGGGGCCAGCAATATAGACTATAATTTTATTCAGACTGCCAATACACACTATTGAAGCTCCGCATGAAAGACCTATGATAAATAAAGCTCACTCCACCTGGAAGAAAATCAGGAGGTAATCCAACTGGGGATTGAGTTGGAGGCACTATTCCACTAGTATTACCACTAGGGAGAACCACAGGTGGAGGAGCAGGCACGCCAGGAATTTGCAGTCTTTTTGAGAGTTCAGAGCAATTAGTTTTCCAGAAGCCAATCCGGTCATTCTCTCTATCATATGTCACGAGCGTATTACGGACAATAATTCCTGCTCAGGTAACAAATATTAAGAAAGACAGTTTTACAATCCATCATTTATTAGGAGAAGGAAGGTTGGAGATACAGAGAAAAGGGAATCAGGAATGGGCCCTATCGAAGGGCAGGGATCATAAGAAAGCATGTACCCACTACAAATAGGCATACAAGGAAAAGAGAGAGAGAGAGAGATGAAAAATGCAGGAACATACCTCCTAAAAGAGTGCTTCCATCGTTTTCATTCTGGAATATTCCCAAGCAATGTGCACCACTTACCCTTGTATGCTGTAGTACCCAGAACAAGATGAGATAGGGAGAGAAAGAGCAAGGGATCAGGAAAAGATGGATATTTAAACAGAGAACTGCAAGATGAGTAGTCCAATTACCCGAAATAGATAGTTCTCTGGAGATAGGGTCAATTTCTGACCATTGCCAAAAACCAAGTCAAACTGAGGGAAAACCTTTGACAGCCCTGAGACTTCCCTATATCAATTTCATTTAGCAAGGGAAAAGGTCCATCAGATTTGAAAAGCCAAAAAAATGAAGTGAAAATTGGCAAAATTAGCTTAGAACAGCGACATATGTATTCTTAGCAAAAGCATCACCTTCCAGCACCAACAAAACACATATCATTGAAACTTGGATCTGGTCCATGGATCCGTTTGAGAGATTTAGTTTCTTTCACAATCTACATTGTCATAGAAAACTAAAGTAAGTTGATGAAGCAGTAAAAATCTCACCTGCAGCTTGAATGGAGAAAGACTATCAATCTGATAGATTCTCTGGGCACATATTATCCAGACTTGGTTTTGGGCATAAGCATAAAAAGAGTCGAGCTTAAAAAGAGTATCCACAGTAAGCCATATGAGGCCGAGTTAACGCCAGATCTAGTTACCCTCTATAGGGAAATCTACAACAAGCAACGCAAAATAATGTACCAAATCCAGAAGGTGATCATCTCTTAGGAAGACTGAACATGCTACTCTCTTAGAGAGCCTGGCCAGAAATTAGATAAATAAATTTGAAGGGCACTTTTAGATGCATTAAATATCAGAAATATGCCTGGTTCACAAACATCTATCGCAAAACTACTGAACATAACACATGCAGGCTATTCAAGGAAAATCCACCACATATGGAAAGTCCAAGACTAGAAAATGCGAATTCCCAAATGCTACCAGCTTGAACATGCCATTTTCTTTTCAGAAAGTATAATTAAACCAGAAAACCATTTTATAGTTAACAATGTATGCTGCATGGTGTTGTTTTCAAAAAGGCTTTATTGAAAATTAAGAAGACAAGGAAACAGAAATCTAATAGCAAAATGTACAAACTAAAGCAACTGAAGAGTTTACTTACGGCATCCTTAATGGCATGAAAAGCTTCTCCTGGAAAGTAAGCATAGGTAGTCCCACTATCCATGACTGTTCCATGACTTCCATCAAAGACCTTTGGATTCAACTTCAATGGCTTCCCAGCAATGTGTATTTCCTTCAGGTCGATATTGTAGTAAGGACTGTTGCCATTCAAAAACTAGAACATTTGTGTGAGATGCAGTAAAATGGAATACCTAAGAAAAATGGGTTGGTGCCAAATAGAGCATGATTTATACCTGCGGAAAGGATCAGAATGGGTGAAAACCATGTCCTGGGGAGGAGAAATGCTTCCAAGAACCATTGCACCACCGCCCAAACCCATTCCACCATAGCATAATGAAAATGAGTCACTAATAACATGGTTTTCAACAAGTTGGTCAACAATACTTAGCCGGTCACCGCCCAATCCCATTATACCATCAGCACGTTGACGATAGAGATCACCAGTTTCCAGATTCTCACATCCAAACACGAATCTCTGGGGTGCAAGTTCACTTTCAGTTCCAAAAGAAACTATATCCTCAGCAAGAACACCGCTACTGGTACTCTTTTCAGCATACCGTCTTTCATAAATGCAGAGCTTCCCCTCGTCATCACAATTACAACTAGGATTGCAGTTCACAGATTGGTAACTGCTGGACAACTCCGGTTGAAACCTGGGGTCCTAGAACAACACTCAAAATTGCTCTCAGATACCTAGCACATGTTTTCATTGCAAAATAGTACTTAAATCAAGATTTCACACTTCGCCAGAACATCCCCGGTTATATATAATTCTTTGAAATAACTTAAGGAAGCGTGCAGGTGCAGGTAGGCGGTTGCGGTAATTGCGGTTAGCGCAGGCACAATTTAAAACCTTGGATTTAATTGAATCCGGACTACTCTAACTACTGGATCTAAAAGGTTCCAGCAACCAAAAAAAGAACAAACCTGATGCTTGCCGCACTGCTGACAGCCCGAGCACGGAACGTACGTGACCGAACTCCCCGTGTCCACTATAAGAGCGAATTCTTGCGGAGGCGTTCCAATATACAAACGGGTCGAATAATAACTGCACAAATCAGAATAAGAAAAATCGAAAACAAAAGGAAAAAGAAAGAAACAAAGCAGTCAAGCAATACCCGTGGTAGAGAAGATCGTCGTAGAGGCGCATGTTGGCACTGGGGAGTTTGGAGTTCTGAAGATGCCGGCGGCTGTAACCGTCGTGGAAGTCGGCTCTGAGGAGAAGAGAGTTGTTAGGAGTGGAGAAATGGAGAGGGATTATCATCGAAGACAAAACCACACCCCAGTGGAGAGTTACAAGAGCTGAGAGACAGAGAAACGCGAGCGAGCAACGGCGACCCATCCCGGTGGCTGGTCAACGGAACCAACCAACCAACGAACCAGAAAGGATATATATAAATCTAGGCCGAATATATAACGTAAAACACCAGCAGATGTTTTATTATTTAACAATAAAAAAAGAAATATTAAAGTTAGCTAAGATCCATGCTCCCCAATCCACATATTACATATCCTTTTCTTAGGAAAATCTCCTGTTTTATTACAATTCAACTGAAAAAAGTGATGTTTCCATTTGTTTAGCAGATCATATGATACGATGCTAGCGTCTTAAAATTATTTTGAAAAAATCTCCGTGCAACAGTAGTAAGGGGTAATTAAAAAAAACTCAATTTTACAATTATAATTTATAACTTAAAATTTAAAAGTTATAATTAACTAATCAAACTTTTAATTTGTTTAATTATAACCCAATATTATTATTCCTTAACTTGCCAAATAAGACAAACACTTTTAAATTAGACTTTAATAAAACACTTATTATAATAAGCATTTGTGCTATTTCGAGAAGAATATGTCATGCAAAACAACAAAGGCTGAGTTTCTAATAATCTAAACGAAATCTCAATTTATCGTCCTACAGCCTGTATAAATGTTAATCTAATAAGGTTTTTCATTTTAAAATTAATTAGTTAGTTTAATTAAATCTGAAATGTATAGATGTTAATTGTATATGTCTTATTTGACAAGTCACTTTAGTAACGTTAACAGAAATAATAACGTTAAATTATAATTAAAAAAATAGAAGTTTAAGTATTTAATTACCATTTTTTAAAATTCGAGCTATGAGTAAAGTTTGAGATTTTTTTTATAATTATCTGTCGCTTAAATTTAGATAAGATCCAATTTTTCCTAAATTGAATAACCACAAAAGTGAATAATTCCTAAATTTTAATCTCGACCATCTCTTCCCTTTTCATCTATTTTAATATTAGAAAATATTTATTAAAAAAAAAACGTAAAACCCAGACTTTGTAACCACTCTAAAGGAATAGACTGCCTGAAAAAAGAAAAAAGGTGGTTGTCTCATAATTAAGCGTGGTAGGGTATGGTATACTCGAGCGACAAGGTATATAGAATTTGGAGTATCCTACTTTTCATCAAGCACATCATCAAAAATAGGAAGATGATGTCATGTACGAGGTAGAGCAACATTGAGTTCAATCATCTGACATATCCTGTGGATAGAGCTACCAAGGAATGGAATCGAAAACAATACAACTAGAAAATGGACTAATAATAATCCTCTTTTTGTGTGTATAACGCAATCGGCATTTACAGTTCATAAACAAGAGTTTATCAAATCTTGGCTGTACTCTGCGCTCATCATCTCCACTCCATCCACGCATTAGAATAAATATTGCCAGTGACAACTAATCTGGCTACAAGAACTACACATTGGTCAACACGATGAAACATATACATATCCCAGGGAAATAAGAGGCGAGAGCAAAAACACAGTTATGGAAAGACTGATTATGCTTAGGGTCATTTACTTATACAAGTCCATTTGTGTACTTCTCCCCTTGTTCTTGTTGAACCACTCAATCACCTTCTTGCCATACATGTGAGTGCGCAGCAGCCCAGCGTGCTGATGAACCATACGTACTAAAGCTAAATGCACATGTCCCGGCCCTTGCTGCAAGTGGGAGGAAACACGAAGTTAATTCAAAACTATGGCTATACAATTTCATCACCGTAACAACTCAAAGTCCAGTGATTAGGTAAAATATATGCATCAGCAGGAACATGGAGTAATGGAAGATGTTTCCATCCAACACCAGTTGTTGAGATTAAAATTATTTCCATCCAACACCAGTTGTTGAGATTAAAATTATGTCAACTAAAATTTAAGCTGCTCTGTTCCTCGTTTCCACAGAATGGGTGGGTGGAACTCCAACTGATGGATAAATCAAGATTTGTTTGTATTTGCAGTATAATTAAGACCAAGAGCCTACTGAACCAACTCAAACAAGATCTAGTTTGATGATGTCAAAACAATAATGCAGCAGCTCTAATACGTAAAAGAGTGATCAGATTGTATATCAAATGATGTTTCAAACCTTGGAATGTGTTAGTGCTGCTTGGATGACATAGTTCCCAAATGCATCCAGAAGAAGCATATGAGCATTCTGGTTTAGAAGAATCTCCATAATTATTTGCGTCAATTGTTCCTCTTTGGTCTCTGCCAAACACTTCTCCACTACATTACTACCATACTTATTGCAGGACAGGCTTACGAAGTTCCCCTCAAGCTGTGCCAGAAGGCTTGCAGTGATACGTGGCACCTTCAGTGACAGAGTGTGCTGTACTACGTAGTTTCTGGAGCCACGAATTTGAGGAAAATCAACCTCAAATTAGAAATAGAGAAGTAAAGCATAGATCTTGCGTCTACAATAAAACAAACAAACCCGAAAGGGTCTTGTGCCAGTTCTAGTGCATTTGCTATTATTGGGGCCAAGAGCCGATCTCTAATTTCTCCTCGGGCATGATCGACGCAATGTTGTAGAACACAGCATCCACTTTTGTTTGTTGCAATTTCAAAGCAATTTGCTGCTACCATGCTAAGAAAATGCTGCCATAACATATCAAACACGTGTTTCTTTATAGCCAAAATTTCCACAGAGAAAAATCACAAGTCCTAAAGAAATTTCAAACAACGTAGTAAGTTTAATACTTGAGAGTGAAATTGCTGCTTGGTTACAGAAAAGTGAAGCTCCAAGGATCAGTTAATTCACAGGTCTTGATAAAAGCATCAAGTGTGAAAAACCGAGGGGAACAGTGATTATAGTGGGATCTTAGAGAAAGATATACGACAGGATGTTTTAGACAGTGTGAAGATTAAGAAGAGATTGGAGTAATCTAAACAGTACAAAGTTACATAAACAAATACAGTGAAACAATTACTAGTACATCAACAGCAATATGAACAGAACAGTCAATGAGCCAAATATAGCAAGGAGAAATAAATTTAAGGAGTCACCTTAATGTCTTCAAGGGAGAAATTCTTCACGCAATAATGTACAACATGTTGGCCGTTTGGGTCCTTACACAATAACGCTGCTCCAAGGCTTAGAGCTGTGATGACTATTGAAATTTGCTGTGGTGTGTTAACATAATGTAGCAGTGTCTGTACAGAGCGAGTTCTGATACCAAACCAAGAGAATAAAAACAAAGCACACTAGACCAAAAAAAAAAACGTACTTGATCAACAAGGAACCAAATGCAAACTAATCATAAACATACCCATGAATGTCTAGGCAAATTGTAGTAAGTTGATGTTCATGTCGTGTGACGTTCCGCAGGATCTGAGTCATCTGTTCTTCTTTACACACCTCGACAAGCTTTTGTACAACATAGTTCCCATATTGGTCAATCATTAACTCAGCGACATGGTCTATCACCTCAGAATATACCATGAGTATTTCCTCCTCGGAAATACCCGTCATCTTCTTTTGCAAGAATCGACACCCATGTTGATCCTTGGCCAGTGTAACAATCTTACCTTTCAAATCCTTCACAGACAAGTAATTCGAAGGCTCTTGTAACCAATGAGACGTCTTAGTCCTGTTAGGATTTGCGAATTTATTGTTTTTAGACAACAATCTGTTCGGCAACCCTTGAAAAGATTCTCGACGTGGCGTTCCTCTTGAACGAGGTAGCAACGCATTGCCGTTGTTAAAGGGTCCGCTGATATGTTGAGATGGATACGAAAAAACATCAGAGCTAGGCAACATATGCCCATAATCCTCACTACCCACTAGCCCATGACCTCTGATGCCATCGAAAGGCATACGGTGTTCGAAATCTGCCATGTCAATGGGCCAACAACCCCGATCAGGTAAATGTTGATGGGAGCGAGGAACTGACCTGAACAAGGCATCGCCATTGCTATCAGAATATGGATACGAGGTTTGGGTGTTGGAGGGCATACGAAGGCGAGAAATGGCAGCTATCAGGTCCTCGTATGGAGTGGAAGTTTGCATTGGCGATGTGAAATGGTTAAACTGGAAGTGAGGAGCTTCTTGTTTTTGATCACCGAATTGATCCATCTTGAAAGAAAACAAACAAAAGCAGAAGAAATTAGGGGCTTGGCGAAAGTGGCGATGTGAGGATTTTGGGGAAGTTGAAATCTTTAAGGAAAGAAAGAAGGGGTTATGAGAGACAAAATCGGAGATTTAAATGGGAGATAAGAGTCTTGAATGAGAAGGGAAAAGATTTGACGAAGCCGAGTGAGATAGGGAAGATAGAGCGGCAGCAAAATTATTTTGCATGGCATTTTTGGTAAGATTTGGTGGGCGATGAGAGAGAAAGGCTAAAGAGTGAGAGCAAGAGTACTTGTGAAGTGCTTTTACCTAGGACTAGGAAACTAACTACTCTTAGTCAGTCTTAATATGAGAAGTTGACCAATTCGGGCACCTTCGCGTTTTGTCCCTCCTAACCCTGTCACCAGCACATTTGTTCATTCTATCATCACTACCGGGAATAATCTCGATCGGTAACAATACAACTCTTAAAAAAAACATATTTGTATTTAGTTATATAAAGATATGTATGGCAATATCCTGACATGATGAGCATGAGAAATTTTCGAGAGTTATCTATTACCAGTAGGGATTAATTTTAGAAGGACTCTAGATTAAGTGGAGAATTGTTATTATATTATCATTATTATTTTGTTATATTGCAAATTCAAAATTTGAAAACAAGATTATATTTAAGTATTTATTCCAATTGACCTTTTGTCTTGATTAGAGAGTTACAGGAAGGAATGGCATTTACTTAATGGACACAACACAACCATTACTCCCTTTCACCGACGCGTCTCTCATTGAATGAGAAATTTGATTAATTTTCTGGCTCTCCAATCACTTAATTCTGTGTAGATTTATAATTATGAGGTGGGACCATACTTTTCAGTCTAGTACGAGGGTAGGAGTTCCGGACTTTCATCGGATACACTGAAATAGCGAATGTTCCTCTAAACAGTAAACACACCGGCATTGACGGCCAGCCAGATACATGTGACACAAGTCAAACAACTAATTAAACCGCCTTTGAGTTTGACCCCGGTTTGCCCTTTTTTTTTCTAGTGGAAACAGTTCACCTGTCGTGTCCTTAGGAATTAGACGACAAGTCGGCGAGGAGTTTTTGTTGATGCAAGACAAAGGTCGAGAAGGACATGGACACACCGTAAAGATCAATATCTCATGGCAAGAAGCCAAACATGGCTTAACAAGAAGGCCCAAAAGCAAATGAAATCAAATTTCCAGAGAGAGAGCAAGACATCATAAGGATACAAAAGATGGTTTGTCGGACTAACTTGGGTAACGTCTGTACATTTTCCATTTGACTATCGTACAAAATCTGTTACATCAAAGAATAACTAATCAACTCGTCACATATGAGTGAAGAGAGCACATCAAAGCCATTGCAGAGAGGGTGACTGGTCATCTTGTTGCAAAAAATGGTCTGAAGCAGGGGTAGCAAAGGAATTCCTCGTTGATTGCTAAATAAAACCTCACCGTATAGAGTTGACACTGCAACTAAGTACTTCGACAGCAACCTGCAACATGTCTGAAACTGTAAACCACTGTTTATGTTAGGTATTATTCATGACAAAGAACTTGACTTTTGATAAGAGTCTCATTAACTGTCATTTTACGCAGCGGGCTTTTAAGGGCAGCACCAACATTCTGATTGTTCAATACTCCTTGGAATTCAACCTAACTCAATTTCCAGTATTAGCAACCCTCTTGGATAGCTCCAATCCGAGCCATGTAGAAGTGAGAGTACCGCCATGTGAAACAAGATAAATAATGAATGCTATGTATGCAACTGTGCCAGCACAGACCAGAAAACCGAACAGCAATCCATTAACCTCAGATGCGAAGAAATCAATCATGAGATATCCATTGATAACTATGACGAGAAAAGCCACAGTCCATGCCATTCTCTACAGAAGAAACGGACAACTTAGACGGACCAAGTGAAACTAAATTTGTCTTCAAGCCTTTCAATAAGTAGAACATTAATGATCTCCACTATCAAATGACTAAAACCAACTCAAGATAATCTATGAATTGATTAGGAGAAGGGTGAGTTCAGATTTCAACTCGTTTCAAGTTTTGTAGGCAGATAGAACAAGGTAACTATATGCATAATAGTCTAGTGGCAGCACTACCACCAAAATTTTAGTGTATCAAAGAGTAAACAGCAGAGTAGTAGCGTCAGTGCATTTAAGTATAAGATAGTCCCTTTTTTTTATTTTCTTGCCCATGTTATTGTTGAATTCTATTTTCCCCCAATTAACCGTTTTAAGTGATAATTATTTAGCAAGAAAGAAACTTACTCTTATATTAACCAATCAGCAGCCAGTAACTGCACATGCCTGCTTAAACAAAGTAAAAACATAAGTTTATGGCTTACCTCAAGAAGAGGCCCAATTCTAAAGACGCCCATTATATGCTCCTTGGACACCATGGTAAGAAGAGGGATAAGTGCAAAAGGAATTTGCATCGACTGAAGCACATTAAGCCATTCATTTAAAACATCCAAAGATGATTCAGATCTGTTGAATACAAGAGCTACAACCATAGTAGGTAGAATAGCAAAACTCCTTGTCACCAATGCCCTCAGCCATTTCTTCAAGCGAAGGTTAAGAAAACCTCCCATGATAAATTGACCAGCATATGTGCCAGTTATGGTACTACTTTGTCCAGCTGCCAACAATCCAATACCCCATATATAAAGAATTGGAAAGACTCCCCCTCCATATTTCTCTTCAAGATACTGCCCCGCATTCACTAGTCCTATGTTATTGGCTTGTTTAGTACCATGGAATCCCTTTGCAAATACAGTTGTTAAAAACAAGTTAATCATGAAGGAGATAAAAAGGGCTAATGCCGACTCAATAGAGTAGTAATTCAGTGCCTCTTGAACACGCCCTTTCTTCTGTGGATCAACCTTCCTTGACTGCACCAAAGCTGAATGCAAGAACACATTGTGAGGCATTATGACACAACCCACAACACCCACAGCTTGTCGAATCGTTTTAGAACTTAATCTTGGGATTAAAAGACCTAGAAGAACAAACAGAATTAATTTCATCTACCAGGGAAGCCAAGAATGATACCAGTAAAAACTGTTATCAAGAATTCATATGTAACAAATCATAATCTTACCCAATAGAAGTTCTTTTCCACTCGGTTTAGTATCACCAAACATCCAGGCAAATGATAAAGCCATAGTTGCTATTAGAAATGCAAAAACTGCTTCTAGCCTTCTCACTCCATAGTTTTCTAAAAGTAAAAACACGAAACTGTCCATGGAAAAGTTAATAACAGTCAACACAAGAGTAATTTCACTGGACCCCTGAATAATGCGATAGCCAACTGAATAATCAAATTCCAGAAAAATAATGAACGCTCTTTAAGAACAAGACAACAGGAATACAGAGGTAGGAAAAAAGGGAAAAGAAAGGAATAGGCTTAAACCAAGTAGACCATTCTCCAATAAGAGCCTTGCCAGCTAGAATGATAAAGCTCTAAAGCCTGAGAATGAACAATAATTTGGTGACTTCAATGTCTAAGCTATCAAATTTATATCAAATTACAGTAAAATTGGGACTTCGACAGTACTAATTCAACATCAACCATAAGTTACGGTTATACAAAAAGCACAAAGTATGTTGTAAAATTTGGAATGAGAAGAAAAATTGCTTCTAATTTTCACTCCATAGTTCTCGATGTAAAAGTGACACCATAAAAGTCGATATGTGGACAGTTTCATTCCCACAAAACTCATTAGCACAGTAAACTAATGCTTGGTGAAAAGACATATTCTACTTTCATTCCAGAAAAATATTAAAAGCTCTTCAATAGCAGTCATACAGAAGTAGGGGGAGGGGAAGGAGAAAAGGCTTTAATCAAGAGGTCCATTCTCCCATGCACATAAGCATCAGTACGCATAATAATTCATTAACTTCAATATCGGAGCTGTAAAATTTATATCAACAAAGTAAAATCCATAGACTAAAACTTCGACTTCGACAAGACTAATTCAGCATCCAACATAAGTTTATCAATTGCGAATTATAGAATTTGGCAACGTGAAAGAAAATATGTCAAACAACAAACAACCACATTAATACATACCAATCTGACGCCGTAATCACCACACCAGCCCAAAGTGGCAAAACCCCATTACTCAAAATCTGAATAGCAATGGCACTCCCTATAACCTCCTGAATATCAGCCCCAATCAACGCTACCTCAGCCATTAACCATAAACTAAATCTAGCCCAATTCGGATACTCCTCTCTACACAATTCCGCCAAGTGCCTGCCGGTGGCAACTCCCACACGCGCCGACAACATCTGGATCAAGAACCCCATGATTGTAGCCCACATCAAAAGCCAAAGCAAAGAGTACCCAGCAATCGCACCCGCTTGAAGATCACCCTCCAAATTTCCGGGATCTAAAAACGCTATGCTCATCAAAAACCCTGGCCCCATAAACAACCACAGTTTCTTCCACGAGAATGGCGGCACGAGATCGACGTCTTCCATATCAAGCCCGCTTTCCTCGTCGGTAATTACGATCTTTTCCCGCGCCTCGAATGCCACTTCATCGGAAAGCTGACAATCGGGAGACGGTGATGTCAGAGAGTGGGGTGGCGGTGACGGCAACAGCCGATTGGATTCCTCGTTCTTATCGTCGTCCTTGGAATCTTGGTCTTCTCGTGACTGGGAGTCCATGTTTGTCTGATTCTATAGCCCACCGGGATATTCTGCGTCCAGGAGAGGAAATTTCTCTCGGGAGCTGCGGCTAAGGCCAAGGCTAACGTAAGAGAAGAGAAGTAAGATGCAGGCAGGTACTAGCTCCTCCGCCCACGAAGCGTAATGTAACGTAATATAATGGGACGCAAAAGTTTTCATCTTTTACATCTATACGACGTCGGTCAATAGTTTTGTTTCGTCGTAACACGGCTGACGGGTGACGGCTGTGCGTGTGTTGAAACTATTTTTTCTAGATGACAAAAACAAAAACATCAGAATTAATTTGGCAAATTAATAGTCAGATTGTGTAGTTTATGTTGAATCGCCGACGTCGGATTTCCCTTTTCGTCACTCACACGGTTTTTGGCTATTGCCTATTTGCATCCCCGCTTTTTTCTTATTTTCTTGAATGAAAAATATTTCCTTTTATATACTTGTTAAACAACCTGGCTTTCGGGTGAGGCGTACGTTGTTTCATTTTTATTGTTTCAATACTGTTTCAATTTATCTCATTTACATATTTATGTAAGTTCTACGTAAATATGTAAATAAGATGACTTGAAATTGAGTTAGAATAGTAAAAATAAAACAGAGGATTTGATCCCTGCTTTCGGAGTGCAAATGGAACTAATGTAAGCTCACCTTGTACGGGGAAAAATAGAAGAGTTAGGCTTTAGTTCAACTTGGATTACTCATTCTAGTGGTATGGAATGATTTAATCAATCAATTTAAGCTTAATATCATATTAATATATGTAAAATCTGAAAGCTAATTATGTATATCATGTTTAACTTTCAGGATGTAGCATGAGGTTGGTAAAATTTCAACTAACAAAAATGAAAGAGCTCCAACTTTTCATGTATACAAAACAATTTTCGATTTCACCACTTATCTGAATCAACGTGCATATTACATGTTAAAAGTTTTAAAATTATTTATCGTAAATAAGAAATTTGAGCATTTAATTAATTTTTTTTTTTGACTAATATTACAAAATTAGGTAAAGTTCTTGATTTAAAACATAATTTAGCTTATATTTTATGACAACTTGAAAAGTCCTTTAATGTAACTTTAAGCATATATCATAATTCAAAAAAATGTTATTTTTTTTATTAAAACTAATATAATATAATACAATGGATGAGTGTAGCTGTTAAATTC
>JAOTAW010000006.1:4056090-4068084 GCA_025629945.1 Erythroxylum savannarum | reverse complement strand
TATCCACTCTCAAGACTCTTCTTAGAATTCTACTATAACTATTCTTTTAAGTCGGAGAATAACCTTTGTACAATATTTCTCATAAAAGAGGAATCTTTCTTACAATCTTCTTATAAGGTGAAGAGGAACCTTGATTCCACTTGGTACACTCCAAAATATAATATCTAACACCCCAATAAAGGATTACAACTTTAAAATATCTCATTTATTCACTTAATAACTCTAAAAAGACTCACTCACATAAATATGAGACAATGATTGAAAAACACCTAAACATATGTGTAAAATACACTCAAATGCTTTCGATGCTAAAACCAATGGGAAAGCACATATTTATACTGTTTTAGGATCCTTCCTAGCTTTTTGAGCCAAGAACTAGTTGTTACAATAGCCATATATAGTAGACTGGTCAACCAATATAGCATACTTATCGACTACTATGTATTAAAGGCATTAGATTCACTAGCTATTGAAACACTGGTCAACTAGTAAGCATATTAGCAGACCAATATGACATATTTGTTGACCAATAGATCAACTAATGTTACATAAAATTCACAGTTTGTCAAATTTAACAACTTTAACCTAATTAGTCGGCCACTAACTTATATAGGTTCAATCACTTCAAAAATATGATTTTGAAAACTTTAAATGCTGAAAAATAATTTATGTAATCTTATTATAATTTAAACACTTCCCAAGATATTCCATAAAGAGTGCTTAAAAGATTAAAAAATAAAAAATTTAATGTCTCTTAATGAATGTAAGGACTCATACAATAAAGTGAAATGAAATGTTTATGTATGGTAAGCCTTTTAGAGCATCAATTAACAAAGTGAGATTACAATTAATATTACAAACTAAGGAATGACCTTAATAATACTTGATCTTCTTTTTTGCTTAGTTTGATCTTCATTTGGACAATTGTAAACTCCAACTTCTCTTTATCAACTTCATAAACTATCTTCTCAGGTTCATGACTTTAATTTTTTCTTGTATTTCTTTTCATTAAATAAGAAACTCATTTAGTAATAATTATGTTTTGTTATCATCAAGACACTTATTGGAATCTCCTTTAGTTTAACAACTCTTTTATCCCCTTAAAAACTTTTTCATTAAGCTAAACAAAGCATTTCAATGCCTCTTATTTTATGAAATATCATCGTGAGTTTGGTCTAAGAGACTAAACTCCAATGAAAGGTTAAGCTGAAATATGACAGATTACTTTGAATCAGATGACAATTGAAAATTACTTAATTCAAAGGACAATATAAGCGTGAAGTTTCCTTCGTAACTAAAAAAGGTAGTTCATATATGGATAAATGGTTAAGATACAAATCAAAATTTCATAGATCCAACCTTCATAAAAAAATTAATGAGTTTGAGCTTGGTGTTTTTTTATGATTCTAACTAATTCAAGGAAGCACTTCATAAACTTGCTATTGATGAAAGAAGTGAGTTCAATTTTATAAAGAACACCAATAATTTATGAGAACTAAATGTGTGAATAGCTCATTAATAAAAATAAATATAGAAAGGACGTATGAAGTTAAAAAGAAAATTGTTAGAAATAGAAAATTTGAAAAGCTACCGGCTCAAGTTTCTTATACACAATTATCTCCTCCATCCATTCATGTTTTCCTCTCCTTAAAAAGCTAAAGTTCCATCTTAAACTTCCAAATCTAATCATAGTGATTTTTATTAGCAACCATTAATAATATAATACTTAATATTTTAATTTTTAACTTTAAAGTTTAAAGTTTTTTGCTCTTCTAGCTTGTTTACCTTTTTTAACAGGTTAGGTATGATAGCCAAAGCTCTTTCACACATTAAAAGATCAACCCAATAAAAAGAACCAACAACTTCGATACTAAAATTAAATAACTAATGAAAAGAGATAATAATAGTATTGAGAATAAAAATTCAAAAAAATATGAAACCATAAAACTAAGAGATAACTTACTCCACATCAAGCAAAAGAAAAAAAGCATCTTCTAAGATTTCGCTCCACATAATAGCCATTAACTCACAAAAACAAAAAACAAAAAAAATTCTTCATCCAACCCATTTGTCCAACTTGCAATATTTTTTAACTTGGAGTGCTCAATCTAAACTAACTGTATCAGAGATTATAACACGATAAGAAGTTTATTCTAGAGTTCAAAGGCTATAATCAAATGGATCTTAATTGGGGAAAATCAATTAATTTTGTGCATCAGAATGGAAGTTCTTATCAATTGGTAGAGGAAGCAAAACATTGTTAATGCGTAAAGTTTTTTAGGTCGTAATCTTAACTTATCTAAGACAAATACCTCAAATATTGTCCATATATTATATTTGTAAAATAAGCTTTATTTCACAATTGTAGTAAATAATACATTATAGTTTGGGATAATATATTGGTAAATTAAAGTTGTGATAAAAGTTTACCTCTAATCATATTAATCAAGACTATTGAATAGCTTATTGAAAATCAAGTCTAATGAACAAAAAGAGTTGATTTTAGAGAGTACTTCTCACTATCTGCAGTTACATGTTGAGCATATAGAAATTGAAGAATTTTTACAAAATCTAAAACTTGTCTATATTATCATGTTCAATAATAATTTATCATTTAATCATTATACGAAAAGGAACATCTGAAAGTGAAAGAGTTTGAACCACAAAACAAACCATACAGTTGAACACAAAGTTTAAAAAAGAAAAGTAAACAAAATCAAGTTAAAAAGCTTACCAATTCCTAGAAATCAAGTATGTGTGTGTGAAATGAATGTTGCACCCCTTCTTCAACCGATCATACCTAAGAAGAAATATAAAGAATGTCACGACTCATGCAAGAACAACAAAATTGAAAGAATGCATAGAACGCATAAGCATAGATAGCAAACTCTAATGTTAAATCTCACAACAATTAGCCTTAAATCATTGGAGTTAATATTCTATTAAAGATGAAAGCCCAAAAATTGATTGATTTTCTTAAATAAAAATAAAAATAATTATTGGGAGAAGCGAAATCAAATGTAATATGGTAATTGAGTTGGTTCCATATACATTCCATATGACAACAAAATGGACAAAATGATACATGGGAGATGAAGGTTACGGTGGAGGTTATTTTGAAATAAAATGGGTAAGTTATAGGGGTTGTAGGTTATGGAGTATAAAGTAAGAATCATGGCAAAGGTAGTTCCGTTAGTCACGTCAGTAAAAAATTAACAAAACTTACATTTTAAATTGAGCTATAAAAGTTTTAAAACGTTAGTCACTTAATTGAAAATTTTAAAAATTTTAGAACTAAAATTAAAAAAAAATCTCAAAATATTTGGTACAACATAATCTGTTATTCCCTTTTTCTATTACAACCATATTAGATAAATTAGCACGTTAAGGTCAAAAGAAACACAAACTAATAGAATATTACAACCAATGAATTACAGCGTGCAGAATTTCTCATGGTTTTTATTGTTTCAAATGGATCTAGAACCTAATCTTTTATTTTTGGTTAGCCATCTAGTCTATCTAAAGTATTGGTATTATAGTTTAATCTTTCATCTATTTCATTTCTTTAGTTTACTAAATTCTCATAGTAATTTTCACTTTAGAAAGTGAAAATCATTTCAAACTTTGTTTTGTTTTATAAGTTCGTGTTTCTCATTTAATTGTAGTTTGGACCACTCATGACTGCCATATGAATTAGCATCATAGATGTATGGTGTAGGGCATGGAAGTTGTTCCTAATTGGGCTGAGTTTGATAGATCTCAGGACTCGAGGAAGGTACTTCTCGTCATAGATCAATAAATCTTGAACTAGGACCATAATCTTGGCTTAAATTGGCATTACAAACTTTATACTTACCAATGACACATCAAGATATAGCCTGACAATATTACAAGGCTCCGAGCTGAAAGTGCTCTGAGAACTGCAACTTCTCTACACTTTCTAGCGTAATCATTCTGAGACTGAACCTCATCTCAGAGACCAGAAAGACCACCTAACAGCCTTTATCTTTAAGAACTTTACAAAAAGTCTACAAGAATGAACGAGGCAAAAATCTTCTCAAATAGTCAACTTCTAATCTAATAACATGCAGCCCAAAGACAAACTTGAAGTCTAGAAGTTCAGAAACTTTCCTCGTTGCAGAGACTCACCCACACACAATCGGACAGTTGACTCAACCGCAAAGGAATCAATGCCCATTTGCTCACTGATTCTCCTTGATAACATCAAATTCCACTGAAAACCGTAGGTAAACATAGCAAGTTCTTCAAGGAGTAAACAATCTTCTTATTTTGTGAATTAGCCTTCGACAAATTGGACACATCTTGTTGTCCTCGTCCATAATCCTGCAAATTTCATTCTCAATCAGATTCTAGCGCTTCACGGGTCCAAATTAATGCTAATGATCATTTTACATATTTACCTTTGGGCACATTCATAGCAGGTGGCACAATGTCCACAAGGAATAAAAAAGCAGTTGCGCTGTTCATCATAACAGATTACGCACAATTTCGCATCATATAAATCCTCTGAAGAGCTGCAAGACGATCTTTCTTCATCATCCTCGTCATTGGTCCCGTAAGTACGAGGAATCGTCTTCTGGGGCATGATGGGCTCGGATTCAGCAATTTGTCTTGCTGATGTCTCTACTATGTTAGAGTCACCATCACAAGCTCCGAGATATTTCAACACCATGAATAACAGCAGAATGATAAAACCTGCAGGACTCAAAAAGAATGGTATTGAAATCCATCCCAAGACGCATTCGAACATACATCAAGATATGTGCTTTATAGTAACACACCTAACATTACGATGTAGGTTATCACACGAGCAACAAAAGATAGCTCAATGTACCAGCCACCTAGATCCCCCTGCAATTGATATTGATTCTTTGTCATGGTCAAGGTTTGTGGAAAGTCAAAAAAGGCTGTTAAAGGAGGGGGTCTTACATTGTCGGGTGTCGTCAGGAGTACGTATTGAGTCTTGGGGAATTCTAGCTTCAGCCGGCACGAGCCTTGCACTGTTGAGCACATAGTCTTGGCTTTTGATAGGTCATACATCTTCGACGTGACATTTACACTCATTGCCATTATGATGCTCCTTGGATTTGTATTTAGGAGGCCAACATAGTACCTGTCATCCTCTTCAATTGTGTATTCAGCTTCTTTTCCTGAACAGAAGTATGTAGGGTGTAAGTTTGGTCCAACTTCAACATAGATTTCTCATACTCTTCTGTTATGGTTGTCTTCTTCAATAGTATCTTCAAACATAAATAACCGATTGAGTTACACTAATGAAATTACGAACTAAGTGTTAAATCGCAATAACTTGAACTGTTATGTGAGGCCAATTTAATTGGTTTTATATATTTACTAACACTAAAACCTTACTAATTTCTGTTAACTGTTGCTGATGTTATCTTCCAACTATTACATTAAATCCCATTGATCTGATCTATAGACTAGACACTGTATCCCTTGAAATAATATAATAGCTTCAGGCATTCTTAGTAAAACTTTACAAAATAAAACACTGCAGTCCAACAAGAAGGGAAATCTAAAATGTGCAAAGATAAGGGTGTAGAACAGAGAAAGCACAGAAACGCATACCTGCCAGCGGTTCACTGAGGTTGAAGGCGTCAGAGGCACTAACCAATTGTGGCAGCAACGTCTCATGCTTCCTTTCTCCTGCAAAAATTTATGTTAACACTGATTACTATTTATCGAAGCCAAGTTTCCAATTCAGTGCTTCCGACAGAATTTAAGAAGCCGAAGTTACCTTTAACCATGATCAGTTGCAGTTGATCCAACGTACTTGTCTGAGCTTCCCATTTCATACGGATCCTTGAACCCTTGTTCAGCCACAAGGAAAACGCCTGTAGCTTAGAAAGAAACAAACTATTAATTTATGGACTACAAAAGCTGAAATTTGAAAATTGAAGATTCACACTAGACCTTGCGACTATAAGACGCAACAATCATGTAATTCGTTGTGCTCCAATTCCTTTCCAAGCTCAATTCTGGCTTCTTAGAGAACCCATATAAGAGAACACCTTCCCCAGCATGGTTTCTCACTTCAACATGCTTTACAAACACAGAGCTTGCCACCATCAAACGAGATGAGCTTGGTCCAAGAACCATACTGGAATCCCCAAAGTACCCATATCGTATACTCACCGAAACTGAAACGAATGAAAAAACGAAAAAGGCAAAAAAAATGAGTCAGATTGCAGGATCAAACAATGAGAAATTGTAATAGAAGATGGAAGAATTACATGCCACAAATCCATAGAACCAAAGGGACTAATAGTCGTCCCCAAGACTCCTGCCATCTCAAATAAGGCATGTGCGTTGATGACATCACCGGCCTGTACATGAGTGCTTTGTGTTGTGTAGAGATAAAAACCAGAGAGATTGAGAGATTGAATCAGAGGTTCTAGTATTTGGTGCAAACGGTAATGGGGAGGGAAGACTAGTAGGTTTAGGTCCTATGTTGGACAACGCATTGTCTTAGCATTCAACTAACTGTTTTCTGCTTGGCGGGTAATTGAATGGCAAGTTTTTTGAATGTTAGGTGACTGGTGTATAAGAATGGCGTACCTGTGTTCAGGTTTCACGGTCACAAGGTCAAAGCTCTTGTCTAGGCTAATCAAATATACCCAACGGTCACCAGAGCATTTTTGAGTTATATTGGTGTATTCCATTCTTGGTAGTTGGTACAGCAAGCAGTGCTTCTTTAACACTTGAAAAAAGTGAAACAGATAGAAAGGTCTCCAATCATCCATAGTTATATGGCATTGACAAACAAACACAAGTGACAGATCATTACCAGAGTTCTGTTGCCTTAATTAATTTAAGATGTATTCTCGAACAAGAAGAAACTTTGTACTTTCACATATTAAGATAGTTTTATTTCCATATAATAAAATTTTATAGAGAAGTGCTTGACTTAGAGAAACAGGACTAGAAAAAGAAATTTTAATTTAATTTACAAAAGATATTCGAAGAAGGTCCGACCATTCAACCCAATTAGCCCATAAGATTGTGTGGAAGGGAAACAAAGGTTGTAACTTGCTTAAATTCGATCAGGCTCGTTGTTTCTAAGATGCATTTCTTTTACTTAATGGAAGCAAATTGCCTGTCCGTCCGTCATGAAATTTAAAGATTAGTCATACGCTTATATAATTTAGATGGTTAAATCTATCTTCAAAATTATACTACCAATATAAATAAACTTCGTTATTTAATTATAGAAATTATTTTTTCAATTATACAATCCGATATGTTTTTACATATTTATTTCATCCTCATAAATTAAAAAAAAAAACAAGAAAAGAAGAGAGACATTAAATATCAAGAAACGGAACAAAGAATTGCAAGAACTAAGGATGGTAGATTGGCCCGGTTTGGCCCAAAGTCAAAGGATTAGGCCTGGATTAATTGGTTCATGTCATTTTTAAAAAAAATTCAAACCTCAGGTCGAACTTCGACCTGGCAATCTAAGTCCAATTAGTTAAAACAATGTCGTTTTACTTTGAGGACGTGGAACTTATATTTTTATATGATGTAAAATAAGTAAAATGACGTCATTTTATTTTACACCAATGTAAAACGACATGTTTGAGCCCAATTAGTTAAAACGATGTCGTTTTTTCTTAAGGAAGTGGAACTTATATTTTTATATGATGTAAAATGAGTAAAACGACGTCATTTTACTTTACACCTAAGTAAAACGACGTCGTTTTATTATATGTTAAAACCATCTCACTCACTCCTAATCCTAATTAGATATGGCAATAGGCCCAGTTGAGCCTTGCCCGCTAAGAGCTGGGCCTCGGACCTGAGCCTGAATCCGGCCTCACTTCGCTCGACCAATTTTTTTAACTAAAGATGCAAAATAACTTCGTTTTTAGCAAAATGACATCGTTTTTTTATAATGGACTGGCCACCCGAGCAACTTGAGCCTTAGACCAATCTGAAGCCCTGTCGGGACCAAAAAACTGAGCCCAAGGCTTGGTCAACGTGGGCCTGGCTTATTGATTTCGAGTTGATCGGACCTGGGCCCAGTTGTCACCCTTAGTCCCAGTCTCCCAGTCACTCATCCCACTTCATCCCTTCATCCTTCGTGTATCCCTTCCACTATACTGCATCATCTGCAATCAGTCCTCTTCAATCAGCCCCACTACCCCTTGATAGCCAACTCTCCTCACATTTGCCTCTCCAATCTCCAGCTTTACTTGTCCTCGCGTCCCTCTCCTTGCATCGCTCCTTCATTGCTCCACCCTTTTCCTGGTAACTGTAAGGTTTCTATGTTTTTTGGCAATTCAAGTATATATTTGATCCACTAATCACTACAATGCATAAATATGGGTATTACATATCTATTTAGGTTTTCTTCAATATTTACTTGAAGATGGCGAAGCATACAAATGAACCTTTTTTTAACTTTTGCAGTTACATAAACTCGTTTGCTTGATATAATGGTGACAGTTGAGAGGAGACAGTGTGAAACTACTTATATGAAAAAGAGTTAAAGTCATTTTCTAGTTTTATTTTTGTTTGATGGTTGTCACACTTTGTATGGTTGTTAATATGATACAAAAGATACATTTTAATTATTGTGTAAGGAAGAAAATGAATGCATTATGTTTCTTTCTTTTCTTTTCTTTTTTTTGCAATCTATAAAGAATGAGTTTGTTGCTCTTTATAGTGCTACCATCCTGTAGTTAGAACCATCTAACGATTAAATAAATCTAAGCTAATTTTTAGGCTTAAAATCACTCAACACTTTTCCTTATTCTGTCTTTTATCTTTTTCTCTTCCATTTCTGTAATAAATATATATTCTTGTTCTATGGAGTATATTACTTTTGTTTTCTGCTTGCAAGTTGCAAACCTTTATTCAAAGATTTGTCATCCTTTTCTTTTACATGTATATATTTCAATCACTACATTAAAGCATTTACAAAATCTTATCTCAATTATCGCTTTATTTATATGATGGCTTTCCACACACTGATCATACTAAATATCATCATGTAATTAATTCACTTCAGTATTTCTCTTTTACATGTCCTAATATTTATTTTGTGGTAAATCAACTTGTTCAGTTTATGAAGGCAATATACAGAATTTCATTATACAACGACTAAGAAAATTTTACATTACTTGAAACAGATTGTAAATCATAGTATCTTTTCTAATCAAAGTGGTGCCTTTATTCTACATAGTTTTTTTGGCTGTTAATTAGGTTAGTAATCAAAACAATGGTTCATTTACTTCAACTTAGTAAATGTGTCTCATACACTGGTCTCCATAAAAGGATCAAACTTAGTTTAACAAGGTTGACACAATTGGATCAAACTATCATATATTGCAACTGATTTAACTATTAGCAATAAAGAATTTTTTTCAATATATAGCAAAAGATAAATTTCAAAAGATAAAGTTCGTACATCTTAGATGTAGAAAGAAATCTCCAATCTTATACATCTGTGGATGATTTTTATATAAACATTATTAGTGTGAAGGTGGTGATGCTGAGATTTGAGTAACCATTAAAAAGAACTTGTTAGCTTTATTATGTCAATTCTAGATAACCATTAATTAATACATGTAGATTCGAGTGATTAGGTGGCTTCTTTAATAGCATCTTATTGTAGTCTATGTAGATGATGCCATCGTCATCATTAAAGTATATGTATACTTGTATATGTTAAAGAATAACTTGTATAGACATATATATGGATAGTTTCAAATGAATGAGCATATTACTTCAATGGAGAGTTTTAATCCGATAGAGGAAATTATACAAACAGATGCTTCTAATCTGATATGAAGTGAAGATAGAAGTGATGTTTGGAATCAATTCAACAAGACTAGATCATGGATGGAGTAAAGAAGGCCGAATGTAAATATTATCACAAGATATTAGTAGGGAGTTCAAAAGGTGGATCTTCTCGTTTAAGGAGATATTTGGATTTGTGTAATATAAAGAAGATCGTATCAAGAGATCAAACATTTTTGACTCCTAACCTAATGAGAGAGAAGAATGAAATGACTACTATAGCTTATGACAACAATATATCAATGTTTTTTTATAGCTAGTATGATTATTAGGGATGAACATCCACTCACTTTAATTGATAGCAAAAGATTTAGGATGTTTCTCACCTCACTGCAACTGACCTTCAAGATCCCAAATTAGAATACCTTTAAGAAAGATTTTAAAAATGTTGTCAAGTATTAAAGGATAGTTGTCATCACAACAAACATGTGGATAGTCGATAACTAAAAGAAAGGTTATATGGCAATGATAGTACATTATATTGACAATGACTAGACTGTACATAATAGACTACTAAAGTAAATCATGTTCTTTAATATTATTACACTTATTTTTTATTATGTTATGATCAATATTTGTTTATATTTCTAAATGGTAGGTTCATTTAGTTCTAACACCACATATAAGCGAAAGGTTAGAAACTATATTGATCTATTGTTTAATATATTAGAATATTAACACGATGTTATCCACCATAACAACCGACAATTGTAGCACGAATGTACGTTAATTGAAAAGTTGAATAATAAGTTATAGGTTAGAAGCTTGTAGGTTGGTGGGAAGTTATTCCATTTGCATTTTTTGCACACATTATGAATTTGTTTATGAAGGACGGGTTAAAGATGATAAAGGAAGAAGTAGATTTGATTATGAATAATGTAGTATATTGGAGTGCAATACCTAAAAGAGTTAAAAAGTTTGAGGAAAATACATAGTAACTATCCATTTTGAGGATGAAGAAGTTGGTATTAGATTGGCCTACTAGATGGAATTTAACCTTCAAGATTTTGGAGTTGACAATCCTATACGTTGAGGTGTTTACCAGGTTGAAACAAAAGATCCTTAGTATACTTGACCCTTATAGAAGAGAAATGAGAGTTGGCTAAAGAACTTTATACAAAGTTGGAAATATTTATAATACTTCTAAATTGTTCTCGGGAACAAAATATCCAACTTTACACAGTTACTTTACCAATATGTACTAGATGAAGAAAGCTTTGTTTAATTGGATGTTTAATTCCAATAAGGTGACCTGGATTCTGGTAGATCAGATAACAGGGAAGCTCAATTCTTACTAGCTAGTACATGGTTGGTCATACTATAGTAGTCATATCTATGTTGGAACCGAGATATAAGATGAAAGTAGTTAACCTTATATATAACATGTTGTACAGTGATTGAACTTAAGAGCATGTTGATGTCATTAAACAATTCTGATATAATTTCTTTAATGATTATGAACTTAAATTGGACAAAATTTAGGATTGCAGTAGTTCAAGTTGTTCAGCTCTAACTTCAAGTTTAGGTTCGGTATCATCTTCTAAAAGCAGTTTGATACTCTCATTTACAAAATTCATGAAAGTAAAAAGGGTGGGGAGTTCTTATATTATGATAGAGTTGGAAAAATATTTGACAAAAGATTTTGTAGCCAAAGTTTAAGGTGTGGAGTTCGATGCATTGCAATGGTGAAAGAACCATGGAAATAATTTCTCGATCATGCAAGTAATTACACGAGACCTATTAACAATTTCATCATTTATTGTTGCTTTAGAATATACTTTTAGTATCAGCGATCTAGTTGTTAGTTCTCATCGTGCTCGCCTTTATCCTAGTAATGTGCAAGCCTTTATGTGTGCCCGAAGTTGGTTTGATGATGAAGATATTGAAAGTAAAGTCTTTTCTTTTTGATATATCAATTCTGTCTATTTTTATAATGTTATCTTATCTTTTTTTAATAACTTTTATATTAATACAACCACAGGTATTGATGCGGAGGTGACAAATTATTCATCTAAAAAACATTTCGATAATATATTTGATGATGAAGGTATGTTTAATTTTTTATTAATTATCATTATCTGCTTAATATTCATTTAATGCAATTATTATAGTACTAGATATTATTTATATACTAATGTTTTTACATTC
>JAOTAW010000006.1:4037197-4047312 GCA_025629945.1 Erythroxylum savannarum | reverse complement strand
AAATGCAAAAATTGAATGCACAGTCTCATTGTCACACACACGTGCTGAAAAACATTCTCTGAAAACTTCATTTGAGGCCTTCGTAAAAGAAAAATCTCAGTAGAGTGACTATCGTGCGTCACTGGATACTGAACTGACCTCCTGAGACACGACAACTCCATATATCTCCCTTATGGCAAGTTCACTGCACAAAAATTCACTCAAAAATGGCTTCAGAATGTCTCAATTCTTTTTTCCCGATTGATTATCATGCAATCCCGAACACTAAAAATGAAACCCGAGACCCTCATGGATCTCCCTCATACGTAGTTCGAAGCATGAAAATTTAATTGAAATCGGATTCAGAATACCTTATTTCCTTTTTCTAGAGTTAAACTTTAATTTATTACTAACGTAATGAATCCAGAAAATAGAAAAATGTTACTTTATAAATTTTCCGGATCCAGAAACTGACCCAAAACACGTTGGGGTACCTTACGAGAAATCTGGAATTTTTGGGGGGGTTTTTTTGGTACTGTAGATGACGTCAGCACGACTGACGTCAGGCCCCGCGTGAGCGACGCGCCCACGGGCAGACGAGCGGACACTATGCAGCGCGTTCAGTGCACGCGCCGATATGTGTCGTGCATTCGCCAGGCCACGTGTACGGTGCGTGGACAGCATGGCACGCGCTCGCCATTCCACGCTGGTCGATGCACAGGCCTGAGCCGCGGGCGCGTTGCACGAGGACACACGTCTTGCATCCCCTGGAGCCGCGTGTTGGCGCGTGCGCCACACGTGCGGACCGTATGTGGCTCTCTTGCCTACACTGCACGTGCCTGACGGTCTTCGGTGCCTTTAACACCGAAGCAATTTTCGACATCCTGGGAACCTTTTTTCTCTCCGTTCAGCCTGTTTTCGACCCGTTTTCATAGCTAACCTTATGTATACCATTTTTACGTAATTATATACGTAAAAAAACTAAAAAACGAATCAAAAACGAAGGAAAACCAAATGAGACGAAAAATTGAAAAACCTTCGTTTCCGGCAATCCGATCATGTAACCGCTCTAATACCACATGTTATACGTAGTGGGAGCCTTATTACGTATCCCGGATCTACATGAAAGGATAAAAAACGAAGGTAATGCGGAATACTTAGATTTCGGTTCCATCTCTGATTCCGATGCCGATTCCGAGCTCCAAACGTCTCCGAATCTCCTAGGACCTTTAGTGGAAAGTGATCACTGACTCATGGGCTAGGCCTTTCTACAATTTACTCAAATCATGAGCTTCCCTAACGGGTTAGGAATCCTTATGCTTGTGAACCAGCTGAGTAACTGCAGGAGACTTTAACCTTTATATAGCTTCCATATCGGACTTCCCCATCACAAGACCAATATGGACCCGGTCCACACTAATCGGGACCCATTTTCTACCTGGACTTCGACCCATTAATCTAAATCATTTATTGGGTCACTTTATTATCTTTATTTGGATCAAATGGCGTAACTTAACCGATAATTTATTTTAAAACCAAAATTGCAATTAATGTTAGTACAACTTTATGAGACATGGACAAAATTGTCCCTAAGGACAAAAATGTCTAACAGTATAATGCCTTCATTTATCTTGAGTTTCGCCGTATTATTGCCCACTTCTCTAAATGACTTCGGCAACACGGTTTAAAGATGCATAGGTGGGAGTTGCCTGACCATCACACAAGAACCCGTGTTGCTGGTCTGTTCTGCCTTTTCAATAATTATTATCTACACTCGTAGGTTCAGCAAGTAAGGTAGAAGATGTTGGTGTGGTCGTTGAAAGGTGTCTTTTCGGCTGTGAAGCATGGACGACTTTGTGAATGAGCATATTCTATGGAAATTCCAATTTGTAGGCCACTAGTTCATTTTTGTCTATCATTTTGAATGGATCATAAAACAAAGGGACTAATTTCTGATTGTTTTTTCTGACTATAGACCCTCGTAAATACAATTGTCACTTGAAAACGAACAAGTTTCCAATTTGATTTTTTCTCTTTCTTATTTGCTTCTTGTCTCACTCCATACAGCTCATTGCAAATGGAGTTGAATTACTTGTTTGACTATGTCTCTCTCTTGAAGGATTTGATTCACTGCTGCAATTTTAGAATCACATATTAAATAAGGCATATGAACAGGGTCGTTCCTATCATTTTATAGGCCTTGGGCGAAATAAAAAAAGCCCCAATAAATCGACAATATAGTTAAGTTTACATGTTTGTATGAAACATAAATGACTCAATTTATAAGTCTATATACTCAACCAAATATTAAATGATCATAACATCAGCTAATAATATCTTACAAATATCATTTAACAATAAAATAACTAAAAATAGTAACAGTAACAAAAAATAGCAATAGCAGCAATCAAACAATAATATTAGATTGCAAAACACTAAGAAAATTACACTAACAAATACACAAAGGATCATGATTTATGAAAAAACAATTTCTCCGTGCATTTCTAGATGTAAAATTATTAATAATATTATCAAGATCAATATTGTCCAACATATCCTTCTTAATACATAAGATAGCTAAACCATTAAACCTTTCTTATGACATTGATGACCTCAAGTAGGTTTTCAATAATTTTAACTTTGAAAAACTTCTCTCAGCTGATGCTACAGTCTCAGGTATAATCAATAGAATTCGATAAGCAATTGAAACATTTGGATAACAATCTGCAGCTTTAACAAATTCTAAAATTTCAACTAATGACATTAGCTCATTTGGCAAAGTCATTTACAATACTTTTAATTCAGAAAAAAGATCATCTAAATCCACATCTGACACATTATCATGAGAAAAAATTGTCGTAAAATTAATGCAATATTCTCTTAATTTGTTATCATTCAATGACCTCAACTTCCTTGAATCAAATAAGAATCCAAAAATATTATCAAATGTCATTAATTGTTCAAATCTATTCTTTAACGAAGTAATTGCCATATCCACAACAATTAGAAAGTAATTAACTCTGAAAGAATCCTCAGCTGATTGTATTTCTCCATTATGGTTAATTTCATCAAATTTTCTTTTCCTAATAATACAACGTCTAGTTGGAAATGTAGGCTCTATATTCATCTCAAGCGCAAGACTTTTGACAATATTCATACTAGAGCTAAACCCTTCATTTTTATATTTTTCAAAAAAATACCATCACACCTTCTAATTGCTTTATGGTAGCATTAATGCACATAGATTTAGATTGTAACTTTTTACTCACCATGTTAATAGCGAATAAAATATTATACCAAATAACCATACCAAGTAAAAACTCAAAACTCTTAAGTACACTAACCAAACTTTCTACTTCACTCTTTGATTTGGCATCATCACAAGATCTAGATTATTCCATCAAAGCCAATCTTATTTGAGGAGCTTGAAATTTAATAGCTTTAACACTTTTTATTTGACTCTCCCAACGAGTGTTGGATAATGTGTTGGCCCCCGAAATTTTTCTTATTGAATTAAGCATGATTTATATGAGTTATGAGGTTTGACCTGGTGAGGGCTCACCAACCTTGTGGGATGCGCGCCTAGATGTCACATAGGACGTCAGCACGTGACTCGCAAGGGCAGGGGGCCCAGCAATAAGTGTATAATTTTCAAGTATCTTCAACCTCCCATAGTAGTAGTATTTTTCTAGCCTCTACAAGCTCTCATCAAAAATTGTATGAAGGATTTTAAAGTCTCTCTTAATAGAGTGATATCACCTTCTAAGGCATAAAGAGTTTGATATGGCTTTCAAGAAATATTGAAACTCTAAGATATTTTGCAAGTCTTGTGTATATTTTGCAAATGCAGTAGCTGTTCTTTAAGTAGACAATTTCTTCAACTAGCCATTGCTTAATCTTTGATATTATCTCTACTAAAATGTTCGATATTCAGACGTTTTGTTAAGGCTTATGGAGTTAATTATTTGAATTAGTAAGATTCTTCTGGATGTTATGAAACCATTTCCAAAAAGGTAAGTTTATAAAGAAGGTTCCTACAAGAAGGAAAGCAATTATTCCATAATTTTATTTCCTTTTAAGAATTATATCGTTTCTTATATAAGGAAATAAATCCTATTCAAATTTTGAAATATTATACAGTTATCATCAAAATTGTTAATCATAAACCTTGAGCTAACACTCTCTATTCTTTAACATGAGCACTTCTCTCATCATTTATTTCCATAGAGCACTTCTCTCTATGATAAATCTTGGTGCACTTCTCACCAACTAGAAGAGGTTGTCTTCTTTAATCACTTGCACTATATTATCTTGTTCTTCATTGTTAAACTTGCAATCCTTTTTCAAATGTCCAAATCTTTTACACCTAAAGCATCGAGACTTCCCTTTATGTCAGCAATCTTTCTCTTCATGACCAAACTTCTCACAATGGCCACAGCAATCTTTCTCTTCATGACCAAACTTCTCACAATGGCCACATTGAGGAATGTTTCCTTTCTTCTTTGATGACGGAACCTTTGCTAGATAAGCTCCCTCCACTATCTTTTCACTTTCTTGTTTTCCCATTGCCCTTCTTTGCTCTTGAGCTTGTAAAGTATTAATCAGTTCTGGCAATGCCATTTGGTTGATGTCCCTTGAGTGTTCAAGAGATGAAATATTCACCTCAAACCTTTCAGGTAAACCTATCAAGACATGAGCGTATTCCAATGAAATCTCCTTAACTATATTCGCTTCATATTCATGCTCCGATACCAAAACTATTAGGTCCCGATTTTTCGGAGCCCAACTCTTGCTTGTCATATAATCGAGAGCGTCCTACTGTTGAAAACCCTCCATTTGGAAGGAAAAATCCTTTGGAAGAAAAAGGCGGGTTCGCCGCGGCAAACATTAAGTTTCGCCGCAACAAATGGACGAGAAATTCTGCTAAGACCCTTCGGGAAAAGTTCACTGCATTGACCTCATAACTTCGTTGCGGCAAAGTTCCAATATCAAGCGAGAATTTGCTCTCGGTTCGCTGCGGCGAAACCCCTAGAATCACAACCCCTTAACCTAAAATTTCCAATGGTTTTATACATCACTCTTACCTTACTTTCAATTTACGTTGTCACAAAATCACTCCCTCTAATGCATCATCATTTCATAACAATTAAATATTATCTTATCATACTCTCCAATCTCTTTTCATTTAATTCATCACTTATCACTGATTCTCATCCTTCACAATTTTCTATTTTTTTCCATAGCATCTCACTTATGTATCAACAATTCATGTTCAAAATTCATCATCTCAAATCAATAATTTCCTCAAGTGTACCTAATTTCAATTCAACCTTATCCATACACAAATTCATATTTCAACTTAACATCGTTCATATATAATTCATAATTCATTATCATCAAAAGATAAGAGTTATTTACAAAGCTGAAGTGACATTTCAAACCACAATACATCAATGTCTCAACATCCTAAAATACATAAGATACTTCAACTAAAAATCCTTGAAATGTGGCTAAGCCTTGTATTTTACAAAAATAACTTAAATTCCAAAATATGTAGCTTTTGAAGTAATGTCCTTATACTCTTGATCACTCGTTCTCTTCCTCATCACCTGAAGATGGACGAAAATGGGTGGTGAGCTTAAAGCTCGTGGGTAACAAGTTTATAACGAAGAATAAGCAAAATCATTTAAATGTGTCATTTGTGATAGAAAATTTATAAAATGCATAGTTCTCAAATTTCCAAACAAATTCACAATCTTAACTCAAACTCATAGTTCGAATATCATCACACAACACTCAATTATGCACCATTTATGACTATGCAAAGATGCAATGCACAAACAAATGGCTCAAGAGTTCTGTGAAATGAAACAGAGAAACCGAAGTTTACTCCGTGAATAAAACGAGTCCGAATTCTCAGGATCTCGTGGCCTCAAGCGGGCAGCCGGGAGAAGGTTATAGGTCAACGTGCACGTGACTAACGAAACGTTTCTCTCTTTCCCAATCATAAGCAAATTTATGCTCAAATCATTTCATCATACTTTCATGCTTCTTCTTCTTTTCCAAATATACAAAATACCATGACATTTTTCAAGACATAACATAAAATGTTTCAATGCATTTCCATCTTTATTTTGAAATTCATCAACAAAATTCATATACCGAAACATGTAGCAATTTTTCAAATCATTCGAAAGCAATGAAAGCAACATTTATGAAGTAATTGAAAACATTAATGGCTCATTACTAAATTATAAACATGAAACCCACCTCCAGAAATCCTTGCTTATAACTTGCTCAAAGATGCCTCTCCTCTTGATCCTCTTGCCTTCTTTGATTCCCTTTATTAATTACAACAATCCCCATTCAATAGGAATTCAAATTTGAGAACCTATAGTCATGCACTGAGATAAATTCTAAATACTCAAACTCTGCCAAAAGTACAATCCTTTGGGTCAATTTTCCATGATCATTTTGACCTGGTAAATGGCCAAATTTGTTAACACTTTCTTCTAGAAAAATGTTCCCCATTGTCTTAAGTTTCTAATGACACCAAAATCCTTCAATTTGGTTCAAAAATATAAAAGTTATACTGAAAACATGTTCAGACTATTCTTATACTGAAACAACATTCTATGCTCAACTTCCATCCAAAACTTGAAATTCTTAGAAACTGAATTGGAACTTTATTCCTTCATACAACTTGTATCCCTAAGTCTCTACTTTACTCCAAATCAGAAATCACTCCATTTGGACAGCTACAAAAAAGGTTATGCCTAAAATACCAAAGCATATTCTGTGTTGGAAAGTTTGCCGCAGCGAGCCAAAAAGTTGGCCGCGACGAACTTTTAGAGAAACTTACTCCAGGAACATATTTTGCTACATTTTCTAGTTTTTAACCTCCTCCCTTTCATATATAACCCATCTTTAACCTAAACCATCTCTTCTAATTCTTTTTCAACCCAATGTCATTCCCAACAAAATCATAATCTACATTTGATCATTAACAAAACAGTAACACATTTTCATAAACCATTCCTAAACGATTTCCTACACATATTTACTTCATTCCCACTTATAACTATCACCAAACATGCTTCATTTAACAAATCAAGAAGGGTTAGTAATTATACTTACTTGTTTAGCTTCAAGATCTTTAAAACCCTAGCTTGTTTTTCTTCTTTTCTCTACTTCTCTTCTTTTTCTATTAAATTTTCGTTTTTTCTCTTCTTCAAATACAAGACAACAACTCTTCTTCCACTTACACCCTAAATGAATGTGCAAAGTCCATTTTTCCACTTCCCTCATGCCTTATGTCTTAAAATGCTTTAGTGAATGCCAAAATTGCCCTTATACATATACACTCTTACAATTTAATTCAACTAAACCATATAATAAAATCCTACTAACATTTACATAATAATTTACTCCACCCAAAAAGTCCCATAAAGACCTCGTAATTTATTTAAATCATGCTTATTCCTCAAAAAAAATTTAGGGGGCCAATAGTTTAAGACGATGGCGACCCTGCTATTGCTTAAGACGATAGCGACTTTGAAGGTACGGGCTGACGAACATCCTTCAATCTTTTTGCTATATCTTCTTCGTCTGACCTTCAAATGACTTGATTCTTAAACCAATAGGTTCCTAACACATTATTCTACTGAATCAAAGTAAGTATATGAGTTTGCTTCATCTTATGGCTCCGAATGTTGGGCTCCGAAAGCAGGGTCCAACAATGCGGGTGTACATAGGAAGTTATAACTTCAAGAGTTGGAGGAGATGAGGAATGACTCCTATTAGAATGCAATGATATATAAGGAGAAGAAGAAGGCTTTTCATGATAAGAAGATTTCGAGGAAAAGCTTTGTTGTAGGCTAGAAAGTGTTTTTACATCACTCCATATTCAAATTATTCCCAGACAAGTTACGTTCCTGTTAGGTTGACCTGTTGGGTTGGTCCGTTTGTTGTTACTCATGTCTTTCTTTTTGGTGCAGTAGAGATACGAAGCCTAAAAACTGACAAGACATTCAAAATGAATGGTCATCGCTTGAAGCCATATTATGAAGGCTTCCAAATGGAGGATTTGGAAGCGTTGATGCTGGAAGATACGATTGGTGTCACTTGATGCAAGCAGTAGGGAGTCAAGCCAACAACAATAAACAAAGGCACTACTTAGGAGGCAACCTAAGGGAAGTCATTTTTATGTTTATTTATATTTTCACATTTGCTATTTTCATCAAATGTTCCATCTCTTCCATCTGATGTTACATTTGGGACAACATAAGTTTTAAGCGTAGGGGTGTGAATATTAGTTTGCATGTAAACATCTTTGAGCGTAATTGTTGCATATGTGGCTTCTTAGGCAATTTTTAAAATTAAAGAAACAAAATAAAAAATTTTCTTATTTTCTATTTCTTTTAAGTTTGTATAATCATAATTAGAGTGTGAATTGACTAGAAAAATCCATGGTAACTTTAGCATGTACTTTTGCTGCTGTGATTGGTTGATGTGCATTGTCCTTAGAAGAGTGGTGACTAGTGGTAAACAAAAACTAGTGAGATTTTGAGTCATATTAGACTAACACATCTGTATCAATCTTATAGTCTTTTGTTATGAGTGACCTTTATGACATGTACATCCTAACTTTGCTTTGATTTTTGATTCAAGATCACATTTTTATCATATGCATTATCATGAAAACAATTAGACATTATTTGTTTTTTACGAACTACATTAGTCAAATAGCCTACCCGTTATGAATTTTACTTTGCTAACCCCCTTTTGCGTTTTATTAGCCTTTCCTTTTGTATAAAACACATTACATGCTTTTAAACCTAACCAAATGTCCTACCCAATCCTTAAATCTAGTAGAGATTTGTTAATTTTTGATGACTTTGACTGTATAAAAGCTTAAATGTGGGGGTATGCATATTGGGTTAGTTATGTTTGTTGAAATGCCATGTTATGAATTCCTATACTCGTGTAGCCTTTTTCACTGTTATATTTGAAATAAAGAAATAAAGAAAAAGAAAAAGAAAAAGAGTCAAAAAAAAGTGAGTTTGAAAAATAGTATTAAGGAGGGAATACAATTGCTTTGAAAAGTTGTAAATAGTGGTTTCTTATCGTTAAGTTATATTGAAAGGGTAGTTTGGATGTATTACATATGAGGTAGATGTTGTTTTGGATGGAGCACTCTTTGTGTTATGTTTATGTGGTTTATGGTGTGAGAGTTGAATTGAGTGTGAAATAATTGTTGCATTCATCATAGCTGATGGAACCCTATTTTGAATGAATGTTAACTTATGCACTAGATATCTCATTAAGTGTTACTTTTGCTTCAATAGCATGAAGACTTTTATACTACATTACTGAAAATACATCTCACCTTACCTTTGCCCACATTACAACACTAGAAAAGTCCTTTGCTTCATAATTATGCATGTGACTTTTAGTGGTGGAGAAATGATATGCAAAGTTGTAGATTGTTATGATCATGAATGTTGCTTGGTTGTACCTATATATATATATATATCTTGTTTAAACACATTTTGTCCAAGTCTACCTCTAGATTAATCAGTTTCTAAGGGTGGTGAATGTTGATTGATCATAAGTAAAAGCTTTGAATGTTGAGTTACTGCTACTACAGGTTTTGAAAGCATTCATCTTAACTTATTACTTTTTATTCTTAGGAAATATGGAAAATGAGTAAGAGTTTTGGTTTGTGATTTTGATTTTGACGATCAAGGACAATCAGAAGCTAAGTTTGGGGAACTTGATATGTGCTTAAATGTTGATACATTTAATCTACTACACTTAGTGATTTATGCCTTAAAATGCTTAGGATACTTACTTTAGATCATATTTGATTTTAGGTACATTTCAGAAGTGAATGAGCTAAAGTGACCCGAAAGCATACTCATTAAGTCATCTTCTCAATGTTCATACTTTATTGTCTTCGTGGAGCAAGAAGATTAAAATAAGAAGAGAAAAATATGAAGAATCGAGGTTGGAGGTGTCTCACAAGCTAGCTAGAGAGATGTCACAGTTGTGACATCACTTGCACAGGCGTCAGATCACTCTCACACCCTTATTCTCTCATGATTGTGAGATGCCACTAACACCCGTGAGGCATA
>JAOTAW010000006.1:4011535-4021728 GCA_025629945.1 Erythroxylum savannarum | reverse complement strand
TTCATGAATATATGTGTTTGTGTATAAATATATTTTGGGATGAATCATAAGTATATGAGACAGATTATAGATTGACCCTCTCACACGGGAAATCAGCTTTAGTGTTTATGCTCGCTAGAGATGAGGCATGTTTAAAGTTTATTATCTAAGTGATAATTGAGAGCGAGAAACTTAAACTATAAATGCCGCAAAGAAATTGGTTCAACGTGATTTGTTAATCACTATATCTGTCTTATGTTGCCAGATGTGAGTTCTGAACAAGTTTTGAGTAGATAAGTGAAATCAAGTTAAACATTGAGTATGTTTGAACTATCATCTATACGGTATTTCTTGAATAAAAGATGTTCAAGTTAAATGAAGAGAGTAAATACCGTAGCACATGACTCGTATCATGTGTGTACAACTGACCACAACAAGGGATTAATGTAAGTCGCAAGATCTCATCTTACATGGTGTGAGACCCTTGAGGTTGAGATGAACCTCATCATATACCCTTATGACTCTTGTTTCATTCTTGAGAACTAAATTTAAGGTTTGCCACTTTAGGTTATTGTCAAAAGATCATGCAAGATGCGATCCTATGGAATAATTCTAGGAAAGCAAATTAAATTTAATTTAAAAGAGAAATGAGAACAGAAGGAGGTCATTTATTTTAGATCATTGACTCACATGAAACGCATTCATAGATTATCATCGTCTCTTTAGTAGATAACTTGAATATAGTCATGACTCAAGAAACTAAATGAGATTAAAAAAAGAAGAAGAGAAAATGCGAGATATAACCTAAGGTATAGCATACAATGTCTACTCCAGGACACTTAAGTCTTAGAATCAATTTGTTAATCGAGATGTCATATACTCCTAACAAATATATGGTAATGTGTTCTCGTCGTATGCTGGTCACATCAGTTATTGAACAAGTATGAGCACTGTAGAGTCTGTTTTTTAATGAGATTAAACCTATCATATGTGAGTGGAAGATAATAACTCATATACACCTATGAAGCGTATAGGCATTTGGCGTAGCACCAGACCAAAAATCCATAGATGTGTCCTTTTATAAGAAGAAGATCTGTGCCATCAAACATGGGTCATTTTCCTTAAATTATAAACTTCGCAATAAATAAATGAAATAAAGCAAAATTTGTGGCCAGATAAAAATGACATAGGCTTAATGACACAGGCTTAACGACACAAACAATATCATGCACCTTGTACGGGGCAAGTGGAAGACTTGGAAATGTCAAAAGTCTTCTTAGTCATCATGCGGACAGACAATTCGCTTCAAGCATTCGCCCGTTCGCAAACCGTGTCATGAAAATGACTGTTGACAAATGAATTAATGGCTTTACCCGTTCGCAAACGCTGTCATGAAAATGACTGTTGACGAATGAATTAATGGCTTTAACTGTCAGGACTAAGGAGTCACAAGACTTTTGATCCAATTTGGCTGTGCTCGTTTCAACGCAATCTTAAGTGGACTCCTTAAATAGATAAATTTTTATATAATAGAATTAAAATAGAGTAATAAAATAGATGATTTGTTCCCTTAAAAAGATCGGAAGTATAACTTACTTATATTTAAATAGGCGAACTCAATAACAATTATTAGGATTATGTTAACCTGAGTCTATCATGAATTTGTCTGTTAAATTCTAATTCATCTAAAACTTAAATGAAATATTTCATTTTTTAAAACTTTTAAAATGAGTTAGACGACCAATTTAATTATAATATTAGAAGCCTCTATCTTAAAAAGTGCTACATTTAAATGAAATCTGATAAAATTAGTAATTGTATTCATTTAATAGTTAATCAAGATAATTTTATAACATAAATATTATTTAAAAATTACAAAATATTAAAATCAAATTTATAATATGACGTCTTTTTATGTGTCTAACGTGCAAAGAAATATCTCTTTACTTGGTGGAGTGTAGCCGGCCAAGTGCCAACAAGGCCAATTTGCGCCAGACCATGTCTATCGTCCTTACTATTGAACCTCCACCTCATTTCCAGTGCCTCCAAGTCAACACAGAGCTCCTCTATATGATTGCTTAAACCTTTGTTTGCTCGAACACACACGTCTTCTATTTTAAATCCCATAAACCTACAAATGGTTACGTTCTTTAAGTTGATCGTTCTATATTTCATATTATCACCTTCAATTTTATCTTCGACGTCTCTCGACACATTAAGCAAAGGCTCGTCTCTCTCTGTGGAGGACTCTAGGCATGTCTTGACTTCACAGGATGGCAAATTTTCTGCCGGCTTTTACCCTGTTGGAAATAATGCCTATTGCTTTGCCATATGGTTTAATGAGCCTTTTTGCAATAGCACTTGCACAGTAGTTTGGATGGCCAACCGTGATACGCCAGTTAATGGAAGACGTTCCAAGCTTTCCTTGCTTAAATCTGGCAATCTTATCCTCACTGATGCTGGTCAGTTCATTGTTTGGTCCACCGACACTGTTTCAACTTTAGATTTGCAGCTCCGCAACACGGGTAATCTTGTGCTTCGTAACTCGGAAGGTGATCTGTGGCAAAGTTTTGATTCACCTACGAACACTCTGCTTCCTGGGCAGCCGTTCACTGGAAGGACAACGCTTGTTGCATCAAGAAGCGAAAGCAATATCTCTTCTGGATTTTACAAGTTCTATTTTGACAACGACAATGTCATACGGCTTCTTTACTCTGGCCTTACTATTTCAAGTGTATTTTGGCCAGACCCCGGGAGTGTTCCATGGGAAGTTGACAGGACAACATACAACAGCAGTAAGTTTGCCTTGCTCGATTCATTGGGCAACTTTTCCTCTACTGACAATTTCACTTTTAGCTCTGCGGACTATGGAATGAGGCTTCAAAGAAGATTGACCCTTGATTACGACGGTAATCTTCGGTTGTATAGTCGAAAAGACGAAAACGAGCCGTGGGTCGTCCAGTATCAGGTATTCTCTGATCCATGTACGGTTCACGGAGTTTGTGGACCTAATAGCGTTTGCAACTATGATCCAGTTTCTGGTAGGAAATGTTCCTGCATTCCAGGGTATACCATGGTCAATCATACCGATTGGACTTATGGTTGCGAAGCGCAATTTAATCTGTCTTGCATCGATAGTCAGTGGACTGTCCTTAGGCTCCCTCATGTTGAATTCTATGGATATGATTTTGGCTTCTTTCCCAACACCACCTTGGACGAATGTAAGATAAAATGCTTGAAGAGGTGCGACTGTAAAGGTTTCCAACTGAAAGTTGTGAATCATCCGCATCCTGATGGAGTTCCCTATTGCTTAGCCAAGACACTGTTGCTAAATGGACGACGTTCACCAAATTTTGAGGGTGATCTTTACCTGAAAGTGCCTAAAGTCAATAACTTCTCGAACAATTGGCATTTCAACGAGTTTAACTTGAAGTGTGACGAGAAAGTTATCGAGCTGAAAAGAGACTATAGAAAAGAACGCGGAGTTTGGTCAGTGAGGTTTTTGCTCTTTTTTGTGATTGGACTTGGACTGGTAGAGATTTTTGTCATAATTTCTGTGTGGCTTTTCTTGTTCCCTGGACGGAATAGACGGACAACACAAGGTTACCTTATTGCTGCTACTGGGTTCAAAAGATTCAGCTATGCAGAACTTAAGAGAGCTACCCAAAATTTCAAAGAAGAAATTGGAAGCGGAGCAGGAGGAGTTGTGTACAAAGGAAGGTTGCCGGATAACAGAATTGTAGCAATCAAGAGACTCAATGAGGCCAATCAAGGAGAAGCTGAGTTTCTAGCTGAAATGAGCACAATTGGGAAGCTAAATCACATGAACTTGATAGAGATGTGGGGATATTGTGTGGAGGGGCAGCAGAGGCTTTTGGTTTACGAGTACATGGAGCATGGATCCTTAGCAGAAAACCTTTCTTCTAAAGCACTTGATTGGAAGAAAAGATTGGAAATTGCTGTGGGGACGGCCAGAGGTCTCGCTTATTTGCATGAAGAGTGCTTAGAGTGGATTTTACACTGTGATGTAAAACCACAGAACATACTCTTAGACTCGAACTACCATCCATAGGTGTCAGATTTTGGACTTTCAAGACTAGTAGATAGAGGTGCTCTTCAGAATTCAGATTTCTCCAGAATGAGAGGAACCAGAGGTTACATGGCTCCTGAATGGATTTTCAAGCTGCCCATCACTTCCAAAGTGGATGTTTACAGCTACGGAGTCGTTGTTTTGGAGATGGTTACTGGAAAAATTCCTGGTGTAGAAATCGGTGTTGCTAATGGTAATGGTGAGGTGGAGCGCCAAGGTTTAGTAAATTGGATCAGGGGAAAGAAATGTGGAGATAAAGCAAGGGGAACTTGGATTGAAGAGATAATTGATCCCGTTATAGGGGACGATTACGATAAAACAAAACTTCAAACTTTAGTAGAAATAGCCTTGCAATGCGTGGAGGAAGATAGAGAAGTGAGACCAACCATGGGCCAAGTTGTTGAGCAGCTTTTACATGAGGGTAATGAGACAAGCAACAAATTTGAAGGCATGGATTGATTCGTGCGATGGGTTTCAACCGAGCATAGGACGTCCATCCCTGAGTGTTTTGGTGCGCTAGGAGCCTTCGCTTTGCTAGTAAATATCTGGACAATAAATAAAATGCTTAAGCCTCTTTAAGCTTACTGAAACGTTGTTAATAATATTAGCCAGCCTGCATCTTTTGATGGACTTTCTGTGGAATTTCTACGATGTACCAAGAAAATGCTGTATATTATTAGTTTGCTTTATAATGTATTCCGACGTCTTTAGTTTAAGTTGACAGTACGAAGAGGGACTTGGAAGGACAACTCGTGCTTTCTAAATGTTCCTGCCCAGTTGCCTTCCGAATCGTTTCTTTTTTTCCCACGACCATGTCTTATCGTACCATAGCATTTCCCCTCCTACTTAACCAAGAAAAATTCGAGTCAAATCGAAACCCTGATTGATAACTTCATGATGTCATTAGGGGAAATTCTTTACAATTCAACTTAGCAGTCAGTGAAACTTCAATGTTAATCTTATCTTCTCCGATTGATCATGAATACGAACGCATTATGCCAGAATTAGATGTTCTCATGATTAGAAAATTGGAAAATGAGTAGACACTTGATCTTACGTCTTGGAAAATATCCCATATAGAAGATGATCTTTTTCTCTAATTTTCTTTCGGCTCAAATGCACCAAAAGTCTCTGGAGAATCCAAGTTTCCACTGGGAAAAGGAAAATAATAGACCATGATAGTGTATTGTAGCCCAATGAATGTGAGGAGTCGTGCTTATTTTCTTTATACACCATCGATGCCACTATAATCGATCCATTTCAATTGTCAATCAGTTATCTATCTACGATATATTGATGCTTTGCTTCTTCATTCTATTTATTTCTAATTTTCAGACGATACAACTTTCTTTTGGATTTGAGCTCGGAAAATAGGCCTCATTAAAAATAAGCTAGTTGGTACGAATTACAGCTGGATGGAAGATTTCAGGTAGATGAAATCTTGCATGAGCTAAGTATGAAGGTTTTCATCTTCCAAATCATATTTTAACATCCTGAAGTCCAAACACGAAACAAGAAGAGTTGGTGAATTTTATAACTTGCCTTCAAAATGGGGCACTTGAATTGGGACCTGAAAAGAAGACAACAGGCAGTGGTTAGATCATTACTTTTGCTTTTTTGACTGATGCCCTGCGAAGACTTGGAAAAGTCAAGGTCTTCCTGATCGTGCACTGAATTAATTCGTGCGCTTTGTAAAGGTATGCGTGGCGGCTTCCTGTTGATTGTTTACAGAACAAGAAGTGAATTAATTTCACCTACTCTATTCCCTTCCGAGAAGTAATTATGCTGTGCAAATTTGCAAACCTTCTAAAAGTTTGCAGGACACCATCCGTAATAAATAATAAATAAGTCATATTATTTATTCCAAAAAAAAAGTCATATTATTATTTTAATACGAAAAGGTACAAAGAATATCATATAAATAAGTCATATTATTATTTTAATACGAAAAGATTTACCTTAATAAAAATTATATCTTATACATTCAATATCACGATTATGTATAAAATGTCACAATACAAATTACCTATAACAGATAAATCACATCTTCACTTTAATAGAAGAATACTATTGTTGAGTACGAAAAATATTATGTCTCAATAAAAATTATATTAGACATTTATATATATAATATTACGCCTATGTACAAAAAGTATTATTGCTTATAATAGATAAGTCACACACTCACTTTAATAAAAAAAATTTCTATTATCGAGGATGAAGAATATCATGCCTCAATAAAAACTTTACTAAGTACTATGTACAACCTTCGTACATTTTTATGCCATTTATGTGTATAATCAATATCAGCATTCATTATAGATAATTAACACTTTCCCTTCCATACGAGAATCTTATCTAAGCATTAAAAATTACAAGACCTCTTACAAATTATACTATAACTCCGTACATCCAATATCATGCCTATATACAAAAGATATCACTACTCATAATAGATAAGTCATACTTTCAATTAAGGAATAACATATTCTACGATGCCAAACTTTTGTGTTTTTTATCATTTTAACGTTAGACCTGTTAAAATTTTCAATTAAATGACTAATATTTCAAGACTCACAATTAAGGCTAAAATGTTTGTTATATTAGTTTTTTTTTTTTAATGTGGCTGACAGAGTCAAATGTTTGGGTGTCCATATTGAAATTTTATGGACATGTGGACACCCATATGGACTGGCCCATAGCCTATGAACTTGACGTATGACGCATGACCCTTTTTTTTTCTCCAAAATAACCCTAGTTTTCTCGAAGTATCTTTAATGACTATTATTTAAGCTTGTACAATTGAGGAGCCTAAAATGAAAAATATAAAAAGGTTTGAAAATGTAGAATATATTATCCCTTCAATTAAATATAAGAATACCATTATTAAGTAGAAATAATTCCATGACCTAATATAAACAATATCAAAATTTCATACATCCAATACCACACTTATGTACGTAAAATACTATCTCCCGTAACAGATAAGTCACACATTACCTATAATATGAGAATATCATTATCGAGTACAAAGAACACCATGCCTCAATAAAAATCATATCAAGACTACATACGTCCAATACCACATCTATGTATAAAAAATACCACCACTTCTAATATATAAATCAAAGCTTCACTTTAAAATGAGAATATTATCACTCAGTATGAAGAATACCATATACAACCTTCATTTTTTTAATATCACTCATATTTATAAAAATACCAATTCTAGCTATAGATAACACCTTTATACTTTTTTTATACCACTCTTGTGTAATATGAGAATTCAAACTTTTTTATACCACTCCTATATAATGTGTTATATGATAATTTAATTAAGGTTGACATTCGTGTTTCAATTATCAAAGTCCATAAAAGAAGGATAAATATGCAGTTAGAGCACCTTCTCCTCAACAAGAAGGAAAGGAAAAGGTTGGAAATGTGAAAAATGAAGGCAATAAGCCTACCATTTTAAATAAAAAATGAAGTATATAAAAACTTAATATGATATGAGAATTAAAAATGTAGATAAAGTTCTTTCCATAAGGACAAGAAGCGAAGTGTGGAAATGAAGAACAAGGGATGAAATTCGCACCAAATAAAACTATATTAATATGGTGTATTTATTAAGTAATACAATTATTCATGATTCTGACTAATGCAAGTTGAATTTTTACAGAGTTGTCAAATGTGGTACTATTTTTAAAAGGTACTTGAATTGATATAGATCTTTATTCTAGAGTAAATGAAGTGGATAACTAACATAAAATTTGGTGAAATAAAATATACTGAGAGGTTTTAAGGTAAGAAGGGATGTGTGCTACTAGTTGTGTACATAACTTAATATTAGTTAGTTACCGTTGAGAATAAGGAAGGATCAAGTTGATAAAAATAGTAGTGATATCTTGGCATGGAATATAGTGGTTCAAAAGTTATAAGGCTTTAGGAGCAGTACAAAGTCGATAATTCAAATATCAATGTAAAGTGCATACTCAATAAAGTGAGGGGTATGAAGATATAGGAATGTTTTTGGCAGAACTTCTTTTATATGTGTTGGATATTTTTCAATGTCCTAATGTTAATTATAGTTTAAGCCTATAGTTGTTACATATCGTTGTCAATGTTGATGACTATGAGCAATTTGGTTGAGAATGTTTCATCCTCAACCATCTTTGTAAACATGCTCGCAAGTTCTATGAAAGTATAGAGGGGTAAAGGTGTAGCTCCTTCCATGGGTGAATGTATGGTTATATTGATTATGAATCATGGGTAGTAAAAAAGTGATTGTTTTCAATTGAAGGGTAGAGGTGAACATGTTGTTTAACTAATTAAATATGGCTCGAATTCCATGGGTAGTAAAAAAGTGATTGTTTTCAATTGAAGAGTAGAGGTGAACATGTTGTTTAACTAATTAAATATGACTCGAATTACAAATTATTTGTAAATTTATTATCTTAACAGGATATGCATGAACTGATTATTCATGAAGGGAAAGATAAAAAGGATTTCAACTTGGGATAAGGTGAGTATCGATTAGGTATTAAATGCTAATAGGGTGTTAGAGGGAATGTATCAGAAGCTGAGGGTACATTAGAAAAGTTATGATCATATTTTAATAAACTAAATGGGAATATTTATAACTGATTAATGCCAATTAACTTCTGTTAGACATAAAGGGTTGATTACAATGACAATCACTTGATGAAACAACATAATGGTTAGAAAACTTCAAGGAAGGTGAGGAAGGCTTTATAGGAGGCAATAGATGCAAAAGTAATGAGATTGTCAAGAATGTTAGGTTATTATATGATTGTTTCATATTTGGTTTGTATGCTAATAGTTTTTGATGTTTGAGTTTAATAACAAGGAAGACAAGAAGTCTTGAGGCATAAGGTGGTGTTGATAATGGAGGTTAATACTGAATAATTGGTCCAGAGGCATGAAGTTACACCAATTATAGACCTAAATAAAATTAAAGATGTCTCAAGGTATAAGGTAGTGCCTATGAAGGAGATAATATTAAGGAGCAAATCCTAAGCAGTGAAGATGCACCAATAATAAACCTAACATAAATTAAAGATTTCCTAAGGTATGAGGAGATGTCGATGACAGATAAAGAAAAGGATAAGAGTGTGAGAAGAGAAAACAAGATAATGACTAAAGATAGGAAGAAGATAAAGTTAAAGCAAATGATATATATTAAACAAGCCTTAGTTAAATAAGGAATATATTTTAAAAGTACTTTAACAATTATATTACAATATATGCAATGAAGGATTCAAAGGTAAGCGTGAGCAATGCTACATGCATAGAGTTGGTAGCAAGTAGGAAGCAATCTACGTCTTGTAAGAGAACTTATACTTCTAAATTTGTGTACATTAAGTTCCTTAGAAGAAAATTTTGTTAAAAAATAAGGTAAAGTTATTGTTATAGTATGATTTAATGATTATTAATGGTTGTAGTATGATTTAATGATTATTAATGGCTGTTGTTGAATATTATTTAACCTTCTTAGTTGTGTTAGTTGAAATATTGTCACAAGTATAGCAATAATGAGGTCATCAAGAATGTTAGCTTTGGACTTATATTAAGCAACTTCCTTACTTGTTTTAAGCCTAAGAGTCGTATAAGTAACATGGTGGGTAAATTTTAATATACTTATCCAAATTTTGTTTTTGTGTGTGTGTGTGTGTGTTATGCTAGGAATGCATAGCATTTTGTTAGCAACTTCTCACTAATTTCATTACCAGAGCGTGTGGTTATTAGGCTTCTTCTAGGAAAGTACATAATGGACTCCACGTTTGTAGTAAGTAATGTTGGCATGTGATGGTTTTGAAGTAACTAATTAAAAATATTGTAGAAGACTTTAATATCATATTGAATTGTGATTATGTGGATATTGTAACATCCCGTTACCGACGTGAGGTCATATCGGTAATTTGGATGGCTTGAGCAGTGAGTGCATTCATGATTGAATTGCACGTATAGTGAGTCTGCATCAGTGATATGAGTCTATTGCACATGCATATTCAGTGTCATGCATTCATGATTATTCCCAGCATTTAATTGTGAAATCGGTTCCGAAAGTGAGTGAGAAATAGCATGAAAATTTAGAGTTAAGCGT
>JAOTAW010000006.1:3978184-3989610 GCA_025629945.1 Erythroxylum savannarum | reverse complement strand
GACAGGGATGTTGCATATTTAAGAGGGTAGGAGGCATGTTACTGGTAAGCTTGGATGAGGTTTAGTTTTTTTGGCTAGGAAATAGCTATCTCCTTTGGAAAACTAGATCTTTTGTTCAGTTTTATTCTGTCTTATTTTATCTAATAGAATCTCAACCATTTATTTTACGAGACCTATGAGTCTCATACGGACCCTACATAAATAAATGACTGAGATTTATTTGATACAATAAGATACCATAATATTGAATAAAGGATCTGAACACTCTGAACTCCTCCCTTAGAGGGCTTCGGATTCTAACTTACTGACAAGAAATTGCCTGCTAAGACTGTAGACTCAATTGTGTTTAGTCCAATAGGCCTGAATTTGTTTGCACAGTTAGTCCATTCCGTATCACCTTACTAACATAAATCATATTTTTTTTTTTATTTTTTTAAACCTAACTAACTTTGGGAGTTTCCAACAAAAAATATTTAAAGAATTGACCCCTAACGGATCACTACGGTGAAGTTATCAATGCCGCTTATATCATTCGTCAAAGAGCCATGCCGTATAAAAATCAGAAAAATTCGGATTGATACGAAACGATTTCATTGATGTAATAATTAAGTTCTAACGGCAATTTAACCAAAAAAAAAACGACCATTGCAATTCCAACACATGCCTGAATGTTTCACTATAAAACCAAACAAAATAGTTGATTGATTTCGGTTTCTTGCTCCCCTTTTAAACTAAAGGCCAAACTGATATTTGTTTTTCCCAAAGGCAAACAAAAACAGTTGTGTCCTTTCGACTTTGCCTTTGCATTCGATAAAATTCAGATCAAACTGTTTTCAGTTTTATGATTTTCTATAACTTACTATTATATTCCAATTTGTCTTCCTTTTTTCAATTAACTCAAAACCTGCTAAAAGTGCCATTTTTCTTCGTCTGTACACTACCACCAAAATTATTGCCTCTCTATGGACCAACTACTGAAACAATTTGATCCATCATTCCTTTTCCCCCTCTATTTTTCTTTTATATTCCCTGCTCTCATTTCTCTCCGCTTCTTCGCCGAGTCCACTCAGCTTCATCAACAACATCAAAGTCTCGCTAACTAACTCCCTTCTGCTTGGCTACTCGATCCTGCTAATCCCAATTCGCTTCACAACAGCGTTCCTAACAGCTTCTGTTTGGAAACACAGCCCGTTTTGCTCAATCCCTGACATGTAATTCCTCACCTCCTTTCGTATCATCTCCTGCATCACTGACAAGAACTCTGGACTGAAAAACTGCGTCCCTGATGCTTGCTGAACCGGCGTCGTCGCAGGTGTCACTGATATCGGTGCGATACATGTCGAGTTCGGGTTTGCCGGATGATTTGAACCGGACCCAATTGAAAGCGGTCGTGAACCGGGGGTTGGGAGCGAGACCTCACAGGAGTCGGATCCGGGTAGACAAAGGCTGAGCAAGGTAGGTGGATCGGCAGATGAAGAGGAGGCATCAATGGACAAGCTTGGCGGAACAAGTGAAGAGGTTCTTGCCAGAGGCCTGAAACCAGGTGACGAAGCCACACCAGGCAAGCTGGAATCGCTGAGTTCCGATCCGGATGGGCTGCTCGGGTTGAGCAGAAGACCCGAAACAGTAGTACCCGCACCGACACTGTTGGATCTTTTGAGAGGCTGTTGGACCGGGAACTCGTCGTTCATGTCATCCGTCATGGAGGAACATTTCCTCTTCAGAGTAGAGTTCCAGTGGTTTTTGATGGCGTTGTCAGTTCGGCCATTTAGCAGGCGAGCGATTGTGGCCCACTTGTTGCCGAAGCGAGCGTGGGCTTTAATAATGGTGTCGTCCTCTTCAGGAGTGAATGGCCTGTGTTCAACGTCGGGTGAGAGCTGGTTGCACCATCGCAACCGACACGACTTACCGGATCTACCCGGTATGGATTTGCTAATAAGAGACCAGTTTCTAGGACCATAGTTTTGTACCAGTCTCTGCAGCAACTCATCTTCTTCAGGGCTCCACGGACCCTTGATCCGATCGATGTCCTTCCTAGTTGTTGTTGGTGTCGAAGCCATGGATTGAATGAGAAAACTCTAGTCCCTAATTTATCTACTAAAATTAAAAATTAAGAAAATAGTAGTAATAATTGATTTCACGAGCTAAGCCTGAGGAGAGGAGGTTCTTCGATGTCGTTGGTGGAGGGGTGGGGGAGGCGGAGCCTCACCTTAGGTCATGGGGGAGAACGAGAGTGAAAGGCGAGGGGAGCAGTATATATATGGAAGGGGATAAGGATGACTGGTTAAAGCCGGTATAGTGACCGGTCATAGCCGTTGAGATGGCAAGGCAGTTACAAGTAAAACAGCTGTCAAATTGACACGCGTCGCAGCATCCTCCCTCCAACTTACACGTACGTATCAATCTATCTCTCACTCTCACTCTCACTCTCACCTTTTCCCAATTACCGCCTCCCAATCGTTTTGCCTACAGACTCATCCTCATACGGCTCTTTCCGAGTTCACACTCCCTTATTTTCTCTCACCAAACCCACGATTCTCATGTGATGCGGGGGTGCATATATTTATTCTCGTTAATCCAAATTTTGTTTGTACGTGATTTATTTCCTTCTTTATAGTAACTACAAATATTGTTACAATTCGAAATTTGAAGTTATTATTGTAACTGTGCCCGGTCCCGGTGGTTAAAAACAAACGAATAGTAAGGTAAAATCAGGTAAATCCACCTCATCTCCAAAATACCCGTTGGTTAAACGACCGTTTTGGAAGTTACGAAAGGGGGTTCAATTTTTTTCAAAACGAAACGTGGAGATTAAGGAAGACACTTGGAGAGATAAAGAGAGACAGATTCTTATCTATCTGATCGCGAGAGGAAATTTTTTTTTTTTTTAAGAAAAGAAAAAAGCAGTAGGAGGAGGGTAAATAGGGGAGCGGGATGACTTTGACCCAGCCAGCCAGGCTGGACAGCATATAAGGTGATGGGATTTGCATTATTATTTTTAATCTTAAAACTTAAAAGGGACGGAAGGGATGTGGTGAGCTGGCATGGAAAACGACAAAAGTAGGGAAAGATTACTATAATCCTGTCAGTCCAGGTTGTCAAATTAAGGCCCACGCTCACTTATCCAACGGCCTACTCTCTCTCCCACCACCACCGCCACGTGCCAGTCACGCTCCACTCCTTCTCTGCCTTAACTGCCCCACTCCACCGTCTCACTTTAATGTCTTTTTTCCCAATTTCGTTTCATCGGAAAGTAGGTCTTACACTCTTTTTAACAACTTTGTAAAGCGGAGGCTTTCATAGTTGCTTCGTCTGTCTCGTATAATATTATTATAGGATGTTTGATTGAGAACTAACAATAAATAGAGAAATATTTGGTCCTACGAGACTAACGCGGGAGTTGAAGGCTGCAAAAACAAAATCACTATATGAGATCATTAAGTATTCCAACTGGCAATGCTATTAGAATTCTCTTAGGTGGGACTAGACCAGATGGGAATCGTAGTATCTATTTTATTTTCAGTTCTTGAGGTGGGTCAAACAAGTAGGAATTAATTAATCTCATTTTCGTTACGTGTATATTTTAACTTCAAGCCCAAATGCATAAAAAGAAAACTAAATATCACTATGATCCTAATTAATTCCTGGCACAAACTGTCAAATAAGCGTATGTTTTAGTAAATGAAACCCATAGCTGGTGTAGGTAAATTAAATTAACCTCGGTATGAATAGCATAAAAGGGTATTTCTGCCACTCCAACTTGGTATTTTCGAATTAGATAGTTTATCTTCCAACTCATAGCAAAATTTTTAAAACAATATATTTACGTAATTTTTTATACATGCAGCACTAACCACAACCATAATACAATTAGCCCGAGTCATAGAATTGCGTTTGGGAAGAGAGAAGAAAAAGGAGGAGAAGAAACGGAAAAGAGAAAGAAGAAAGGAAGTTAACTGAAGCAAGCAAAACAAGAAAAAGAGAGTCCCTGATCTCTTCAGCAATCAGCATGCAGTCGTTACGTGGAAGATACAGCTGTATAAAATCTCCCATCCTAACCCATTCGCACGTGCCAACCTCAACAACCTCTCACCTAACCCTGTCCTTTTGCCGTACTTTCACGTGACTTACTTCTCCGCACGAGTTCACCTCACGTGAGACTGATCTACGGTTAACTCCCATGTTTATTACCCCTTTTTAACCCCACTTAACTTTTCCTTGATTTTTTTTTACCATGTATTATGAAAGGAAAAAGAAAATATCCATTAAATATTCACGTTGGAGTCGACAATTAATTATAATCAAAGACTCGTTTAACTGTTTATTACATTAAACAGCATCGAGTGAGTTAAGTTTCTTAGTGTGATTCAAGTAAAATGTTTATAACCCTCATTATTCATCCAGTTAAAACTGAAAGTGGGGAATAAACGACGTCGGATTTAAAATGTAAATCTGAAGAATTTCGGAAACCAACAAAACCCGTTCTATAGCAAAAATAGTAGAATACTGGCCTTGGTCCATACTTAATTTAACCTGGAATAAAGGTCCCGGTAGGGTGGGCACGCTCGTGGCTTGCCTTTTAGCAACAACTTGAATGCCTTGGATCCTCGCAATAATGCACTGTCCAAGACTCCAAGTGGGTTTTTCTAAGGAAACACTGTGAATGGTAGCGTCACTGCGTCAGTATCCCTTTTTGCGAGTGCTCCTTGGCTACCTTTTGAGTACACCGTAATACGGCACAAATATGTAATTAAAGAATGATTTAGTCGATGCAGGCAGTTGATTGCTGCACATGGTTTGGAAAGAGGGAGGATGTTTCCTCCCTCCCCCTCCCATTGAAGCTCATCACTTTTGTAAGGCCAAATGTAGTTCAATTTGAATAAAGAGTGCTTTAATCTTTCTATATACTTCCCATAAAAGCGTGGATCCAAATGGATACTAAGAAATTCATATTTAGGAACCATAAGACATAAAATAACAAAAGACGGTTGCAAAAGATTGCATGCATGTGGAAGAAGGATAACCAAGGATTATCAACCACGATATTGTAGTGTAGATTCTATATTATAGATTTTAATGTGAAATTGACTGCAGAACTCCAGTCATAATGTCTTCTTTTCGTGGTATTACAACACACCAAAAAAAAGATAGCTATTGTTTAACTTCCTAAACAGTAAACATAGAGGAAACTGGAAACATAAATAAGTTCATCTCTCTCTCTTGAATTATTGGCCCTTTATATCATAAGCCAGGTGTAAACAACACCAAACCCAGAGTAGTCCTAAATGGCTAAATTACCTCATCTGGGGGGTTGTAAGTTACGTGTGCGTGGTACTTCCCAGCAAAAACAAATGACGACCAAACGTCCGACAGCTTAGAGCTTAATCATGTACCCAGAGAAGCCACGTATGAGAACATTTGTCGTTATGTGAGTGACGTGGCAATTGGCATTGAAATGTATTGAAAGGGTGTAGTGGGGGGACCAAAGTGCCTCTTTAACGGACCTAACCGCAGCATTTTTGAAAATCTGTTACGACGGCAATAGCAATGACAGCTAGAAGGCACTCGAGATAAAAACACCGCCGCGAGTTCCAAAGAGAATCAAACCATTGGGATTCGCAAATGGAGAGGCTTGTAGGACCCATCTCCATGATTTTTCTCTGCATGCAACACCCAAGCATTATCATCTGTGTTTAGACTAGTAGAGTAGATCGTAGACTGGATTTTTCATTTTCCTGATCCCGGCAGGAGTAGGAATAGTAAGGTAAGGAGAAGCGTGTGCGTATGCCATTGCCAGTCCAGTGCCATCATCATCGTACGGTCTCTAACTTCTTTTTGTGTGTTTAACTTTAACCCCTGATTTTGCTTGCTGTCATTTCTGACTTCCTGTTTCAATTATTTGGTTTTTGGGATTTTGACCCTGCTTTAAGTTTTCAAATGCTAATTCTGTGGAGCAGGGTTTTCGGATTTTTAGAATGTCCTTGCCAAGCAATTATTACCTGACCCGAGTAACAATCAAAGCCCTTTGGGCTTTTGCGTCTTGGTCAGTGTAAGACATCGTTAGTTATAAAGAATTCATTCTTCTGGGGGACCTATGATTTTTCGAACCGACCTAAACCGGGATTTGTCTTGTCGGGTTGCAGATAAAAGAAGTCCATAACCTGTAGTCTATAGAGCTACCAATGCCTTAATATCTCAGAATTTTAGCTTATTGAGTAATGATTTTGTTGTTAGTTGCAATACGTGTATTGCTTAGCTGCTTGGGATGGTCCTTGATAGGAACAAATAACAAGAATAGTAAGGTATTCGTTTTTTTTTCCCCTTTATAGTTGGATTAGTTATGAACCTAATCGACGTCAAATGAAACAACTTCGCTGTCGTAGACAGCCAAGTATTAACTTTGACTTTGTGAACAGGGATTGGTGAAGTTAGTGTTGTCACGGACCATCACAGACCACTAGCCCAACCGCCTACCACCAACCAATACAGTCTGTACAGATTAGATATTTTCATGCAATAATGTTGGTCAAACTTTCAACCCCTCAACAGAACAATAAATTTTGAACGACCTTTGCCGTTTTGTACCGAAGAAATGGTTCTCCGCCCCTTTAGAGCTAACCTATCATTTAAGTGTCTATTAAATAAATATTTCGACTTATGGTATCAATAAAGTTTTTATGTATTAAATTTTATGTAGCAATAATAGACTCATCTAAATAATCAATAGAAAGTTCTTAACGCAATACATCTCTTTACTCAAATTCATGGCCTCTGGTGTAATGAAGCACAAGAGAGCTCCCCCTGTCTAGCCTTCTTCAAAATGCAAAATTTAATATTTGTTAGTTTGGTGATAAGATTAAGTCTCACTGCAATTACCAGACCCACTTACCAAATTATACAATTATAAACACAGAAAAACTAAGAGGAAAAAAGGGTGGCGAAGAACGAAAAAAAAAGGGGGATGACAAACCGCGTTTCTCATGTGTCAATTTTTAAAATTGATTTCTTATAGTCCAAGTAGAGAATGAATGATTAAGAAGTGTTCATATAAAAGTTGGTTGCTCAAAATAAGGTCAGAATAATGCGAGCAGCATGTAGGGCAGGAGAAGAATCGGCTGATGGAGCCACTTGTTCGAGTACGTCTTCATCCAACTTGTTGATGTAATGCCTCATTTGTCTCCACTTAAGATTTTCTTTATGATTATGATGTTGTCTCATCGTTGAAATAAACATCTTTATCTGAGTAGGGTTTTTATATATATATATATATATGAATCACCAAGTGGATTACAACTAACAACGCGTTCATTGTAAAATTTTGTACTTGTCGAGCTAAATAGGTTTATTAAGTCTTCGTTTGCTTAAACGAACTAAAGTCATCGGGACGTCACCATCACAAATATTCAATTCAGCAACTAAAATTTCTTCTAGAATATAAATTAATGGGTACTGAGAAATTAATCTCCACTTGGGTCACGACAATGAGGTAGGGATCGAGGTGCTCCTAATCTTGAAGCCCATTTGCTCCCTACGCCGATTGGGGTCAGCCGTTGGCAATCATTGAACAAGTTGACCAATTAGAGATAAAACCAGAATTTGGGATAGTGACCAATTTTGATTTTTGATTGTTAGAGATGAAACATTTGACTGTTTGGGCCAGACCGAAGTTTCGACTTTTCTTTAGAACCACCAGAAGTAAAAGCAATGGTCTAAGGTTTGAATTATCATCCAGGAAATCATTGCATCTGATATTTATTGTTTTTTCAGCGTAGCACGGCATTGAGTTTTCACCCTTTGGCATTGAGTGATTCTGTATTTAAAATTATTAACAAAATGAGATAAATTGTACATGGATGGATAAAGAGAGCTGATTTCATATCCTAATGAAAACAATACACCTTTTATTTTCATATAAAAGCTATCGATTCATAATTATGACAATAGTTTAGAAAATTCCATAAATAAAATTTTTAAGAAATTCAAGAATTGAGAGAAGATCATCAATTATACATGACTGTTATTTTATATTTTATAAAAAGGTTATTTCTATTACGCTCTTTCGTGGTCTTCTATTTATAAAGAAATAATTCAGACTTTTAAATAAAATTATTAAAAAAATGATGACACCAATTCGCTAAAGTTTAATTATTAAAAAAGTGACGTTACCTAAAAGGTTTGTAAGCTGGGCTAGTACATTTGAGGATTGAACTATCAATAAGAATCCAATGTGATTGGATTCCTGGGTTTTAGATGTTTAAAGTTATTTTCTGCTTGATCCAATATGATGTGTGGGTTCCAAGAGCCTAAGATTTGAGAATATTAAAATCTCTGAATTCGTTAATAAAATCCTAAGTATCAAATTCTTAAAACACACATTATCGCAACTTTTGATTTTTTTCTCTGGCAGGATTGGTGAAATCGTCGGCTGAAGTCACCAAGATGTTTGTATGCGACCGTAAAACACTAACCATTCTACAAGAGCTGACTAACCCTGGAATTGTTAGACAAGATGAATGAGCTCCGGATTGTCTTGTCATTTCAAGTTGGTCTAATTGGGAACTTACGTGACCTCAATCTTGAAGTTCAGCATTTTGTTTGGGTTGGTGCCTTTGGGAAAGCTGATCCGCTGTAAGTGAATTTAGGTGTCGAGAGAGCATTTCAACAGAATTTGCATCAGAGGGAGATTAGCTGAAGTGAAGAATCCAACAACAAAGGTAAAAGTCAAAGGTTGTTTTTATCATTTGTTTAACTAGGGCCGAGGATCAAGAGGAAGAGTGCCTTCAAGTTGGATGATTTAGTATGAATCGTAGTTCGTTTGTTTTTGGTTTAATCTTTGATTTTCGTAGATAGGGTTTCTGGGTTTTCTGTTAAAACAAAAGATGATCAAAGAATAAAGAAACGATTTTAATTAACAATTTAACATAAATAATTAATATTCTAGATTAATTATTCTATTTACAAAATATATAATTTTATTTTTAAATTCTATTCCATGAAATTAATATTATAGACTAATTATTCTAATTACAAATTATAAATAAATTTATTTTTAAAAATCTCTTGATAGAGTCCACTCTACTAAGTAGTAGAGAGACTTGTTAATAAATTTAAAAATATGTATTAAGTACCACATTAACATTGACTTGACACTTAATTAACAAAAATTGAATCTTATTAAATTTTCATCCATTAAAGGTCTATTTAAAACTTTTTTTTTTACAGTTATCCAAATTGTTCCCAAATTATAACCTAAATTACCAAAATTATCATTAGTTCTTAAAAAGATGCTTGTCAATTACAAAAATATTTTATACAAACACTACTTTTTGAACTGTTATATTCAAAAGTATATACAATAAAACAACGTTATTCAATCTAATTTGTTGGGTGCACCTAGACTCTACTTTGTCAATCACGTATATTGAGGTTATTAGCAATCTCTCTATCTCCTAAAAATGGGTTAATTACAAAAAAATCCTAAACTTTGGTCAATTTTGCAATTATAGCCCGAACTTTAAAAAGTGGCAACAAAATGTTCAAACTTGTAATTTTTTTCAATTCTAGCCCGATGTTAATGTCTTCGTTATCTTTACTAATGTGACAGTACCACGTGTCCAGAAACCCTAATTTATATAAGTCTTAATTAACTGAAGTGACTTAGATTAATGAAACAACATTGTTTTATGATATAACTATAACAACGTAGTTTCAACAAGATTAAATCCCTAAATTTGTCTGTCGATCCCTCCTCCCAAACATAGACACCGTTGTTTCTCCATTCTATAGTCGTCATTTAATCTTATATGTGGCAAGAGCCTATCATCTTTGCCATTTTTTATAGGCCTATCTAACCACACCACCCCATGCATTTCCTTTGGTCTCCACCATAGTTTGATGTAGTTTTTCCTGCAGTTCCATAATTTAGAGGTTAACACAATCCTTAAAATTATGTGATAGATGTTTGTGGTTTTTGGGATTTTTAGGGTTTCATCTGACGTGGAAATAGCAAGCGATTGCTGAAGAATGATGTTTTGGTTATTAGGTGAAAAATTCAATTGATACGAGGATATAGGGTAGTGATAATAGATATAGGGAATAGAGACGAAAAGAAGCCAGACCAATGTTAGTTGTGAGTGGCCAAATAAAAACAATATATGGAAAACTCGTATTCACAGAGACCTTAGAGATGGGTTCCATGTTAACTTCAGAACAAGAACAAAGAAAGCAACAAACATACCAAAACAAACAATAATGTTTCTTTTTGGGTTGTATTTCACGATGAAAAGAACTACAAATTTGGGTGTTTTATTGTCACTGAAGAAAGAAGGGGATTAGATCATTTGAACATAAGGACATCTACTAAAGTGATTAAACGACATCATTTAATTAATAAAAAGTTTTAATTTAACCACTGTTGACGTGTCTTATTAATTAGAGTTCCTGGATATGTGACACTACCATGTCAGCAAAGATAAAGAAATTACTAACATCGGGCAATAATTAAAAAAAATTGAAAGTTTGGGCTTTTTATTGTCACTTTTTAAAGTTCGGGCTATATATTGCAAAACTGACCAAAGTTTGAGATTTTTTGTAATTAACCCCCTAAAAAATAACAACAAGGGGTGAGCTACCTACTCAGTTAGGGTAAGTAATTGCACCTTTAAAATCAAATAACTCAATATGTATATAAAGAAATTAGTCATATGATTAAAACATAAATATAATACTACTCACCCTATTGGAACAATTAACAAACATTCAAAATTTTATCATTAACAATGATTAAGACTAATATTATTTTATTACTGTCATTTATGTTCTATCTCATTATTAACTGAATTCTTAACCTAATAGACTTACATTTAATGGTTTGCCGACTCATCTTTATTTATCATAATCTCTCACTAAATGAAAACATAATTAGATGTATAAATATCGACACAGGATACCTTAATTCCTCAATATAATTTGATACCCTGGTACTACTCCAGTGCCTAGCCATTGACATAGAATATCCCTAAGACTTAAGAAATCCTAGTACCACTTAGGTACCTAGCTATCAGGACAAGACATCCTTGTGATTCAGGATGCCCGGTACCTGCTCCACCAATAGATACTTAATCATTACTTGCTTATATTTAAACAACTTATCAATAGATTTACGATCTACGTTATTTATTCGTAACCTATTATAAGTCATTGTCTATTTAATTTCATGAAAGTGATTTATTTACCTTAGTGTTCTTAATTATAATCGTGCACAATTGAAAATTTAATTAATAAATTTTTTTTACTAAATTAACAAGTGATACACCTTATAATACATAACAAAATATAAATACAAACACTTTGTACTTTTTGTTAATTATTTATTAAATAAATAAACATAATTCATATATTTTATAAATTCATATACGTAACTATTA
>JAOTAW010000006.1:3876813-3892626 GCA_025629945.1 Erythroxylum savannarum | reverse complement strand
AATAACTTCACTTTAACAAAAAGCTGCAACCATAACCTTGGTTACCTATATGAATTTAAAGTATAGAAACCATATGAATTTTCATTACAAAAATAATGTGCAGCATAGCAAGATAAACCCAATTCTGTATGTGATGAAATCAAGTCAACAAACTACCAAAGGAAACGAAGAACTAGCTCAAGCAAAAATTTCACAAAATGTGCATAACATTACATACAAGTTCAGATTACCTGATCAAGTGGACCGGAGTTTGCTTTTTTGTTCGGGGTGATGATGTGAATTCCTCTTCGCAACCAATCATAGTAACAGCTTGCCACGTTGGTATCTGCTGTACAATCTACCATGGCAATATTTGGAATAAAATGATTTCCATGGACATGTAGAGTAAATTTCTCCAGGTCAGCCACTTCCCCTTTCTCTTTCAAAAGTTGTCTCCAGTTCAGCAAATTGATCCCTCTATATACCACGAAGAACACTAAGGCATTAACTCATTCAACAGTATGGCTGTAACAGATATGAACTGATGTCTGTTTGTAAACAACAAACAATTAAAATGGCACTCAGCATATATGTGAATGATTTAATTCACCCACATTGAAGATCATGCCCTACAATAGTTATGCCTTTCTATCTACCAAAAGTCATTGGAAATCCTGCAGCAAAAACTTTGATGTACAGATTTATTTTCACAATTTTTTTTATAACGACAGAAGAGATGCCTAATGAAGAAAGTGGGAGACGCCATCACAAACTGTAAATCTGGGCTATGTCAGCAAAACCCGTCCACGTTCAAAGCAATGTTACTCAGGACCAGATTGGCTCTTAGCTTGACATTATTATAAAGCCCAACAAAATGCACAAACAATTGATTTCCATTTGCACATCCAAACAAAAAGAAAAAATAAGGCCATTTGTGGAAAGAAATGGTGACTCCCAATTTCAAACCTGTTCATTAAATAATATCATCAGAAACAAATGACTTAAGGTTCAATAACATGCTTTTGAGACACTCATGGATCGACCTTCCCCATTCTATGTACTCCATTTTCTGAAGCCAGCATAGTTCATGGTATCTTAATTTTCTAATTCATAAATAACCTGCTAAAGGGGGCAGAAAAGAGGTCTATTTTTAATTTTAGGTTACTCATTCTTTCAGTAAGCAATTCAAAGTCTACAAATGTGCTGATATTCTGGCTCGAAATAAGAGATGGAAGGAAGTAGAAAGGACAGATATGACAACATAGGACCAAGTTCCTATACTGCTATGGTAGGAAAATATGAGAAGAAACTTTCCAACGGGAAGGAGCAGAGACTTGTTCCCATAAGCATTCAGAATTAATCAAAGCTAGTTATGGTCCATATTGAACAATAAAAAAAAGATTGAATAATTCTTTAACAATGGCATTGCAACATCTTAACAATGGCATTGCAACACCTTGAATTCATTTCAAGGTGAATATTTCTTTTTGCAAATAAGGGCCCCAAAATTTATCTGCTCATCAGTGAGCATCACACTTAGTGTAACCGCTAGAAGTTTTATGAGACCTCTATCTATAACCTTTCCTTGTCTTTCTTTTGAATGAATATGGTACAATTCTTTAACAGAGAGAAAAGCAGATGCTATCTTTCCAAATGATTCCAAATATGAAAAGTTAACAGTAAGGAAGTTCATATAGGTGTTTGGGGGCTTACATGTCACTCAAAAGCATTGTTCTTGATCCAGTGATTCCCATTACACGCAAATCAATATTAAATTCTTCCTTCAGGACTACCGCCTGTCCAAAAATTTCAGAATCCCTTGAATTTTCACGTAAACAAGCAAAAAAAAAAAAAAGGAAAAGCAGAGAAGTTATCCTGATCTTGATTATGAAGAAGACAATCAAGAAGGATAAATAATCATCACACATTATAAAGGGCATGTTAAGAATGACACTAATCTCAATAAAGTTTATAGACATCTAGATAACTTTACATTAAGGTGATGTTAAGACTGATACTAATCTCATAACTTCTAGATAATTTTAAAATAAAGGGCATATGTTGAAGAGATCCAAATAGAATGCATTCTTTCATAAAACAACAGGAAAAGGACTACAAAGATGTCCCAAAGTCAGATGTTGTGTGCCAAAAGTAAACACCCAGACTTACAGTCCTAACCATTAAATTAAGTTTGATTTTTAAGATATTATGGATCGGACGTATAACAAATACAGAACTCAACATATCAGATGGAAACATGAACCTTTGTAGCTCAAATGAAAATAAGAATGACCCACACTCTGTTACATGCTATCTCAAGTGACTACTTATTTACCATAAGCAATGTAATGCGTGTGGAACTCCAAAAGATATTATCTCACCAGAGCACTATTAATGGAAGTAAGAAACCGTAAAAATTGCATTCCAATTGAAGGACTAGCCCTTTAAATTAACAGAGTATCAACATAGGAGAAGACCATTACATAAGGACCAAACTTCCCTATCCCTTCATGCCCAAACTCTTTTCTGTCTATTGCCGACCAAACATATAAATCCATTAATCAAGGGAACATCTAACATAACAATGCACCTGATCCCTTAGTTGGTCAAGTAATGTGCCACCAATCAATCCAGGTCCAATAATTCCCATGGCTATTGTTGTTTTTGAGAGATAGCACCTTGAATGAACTGCTCTTAGAGCCCTTATACAGTCTTCTCGCTGCAAAACAACTGTAATATTGTACTCAGAGCAACCTTGAGCTATGGCACGAATATTGATATTTGCCTGCAATTCAAAAATTCCTCAAATCTTCATCATATAGAAAAAGCACAAACTAAGATATAAAAACAAAAAGACGCATGAAATCTAAAGACACTTCAACCATATATAATTTTACACATAGGTACATATATGTGTGTCCTTACCTTAGCTAGAGCACTGAAAAGAGTAGAACTCACTCCAGGAGTACTAGCCATTTGCTGACCAACTGCAGCCAAAATACTACAATTTGGAATGACTGCAACCTGGAAATTTTTGAAAAGTTAGATAGAGAAAGGAACTAACATACGAGTTTCCAAACTAGATAAATAAATCTATATCTCCTAAGCTATTTCATAAGCTTGGAAATTCTAGGGAACTAAAATCCGGTTTCACAGACTCTTACTCCTTGGTAGGAAAACTGAGAACTATGAAGTATAAGATTAAAATAACCAAGATCACCTGAGAAAGGCGCCCAGCATCTAGAGCTTGACGAAATCTAGATTGCAAAGCTTCTGCTACAGCATTTACTTCCTTTTCAGGAACAGCAAAGCACACTGAATGCTCACTACTAGCCTACATAAATACAAACACTAAGTTGCACTGCTATTTAGGAATCCAGGAAAATTAAGGTTAGAGGACTCAAAACCTGGGATATCATAATGACATTAGCTCCCACATCTTTTACAGCTCCAAAAATAGCACTAGCTGTACCAGGAACACCAGCCATTCCAGTTCTGCCAAGAAAAACAAAATATTGAAAATTCTACACCAACTAATTGATATAAGAACAAATAATCAAATAATAGCTCACCCTTCAACATTCACAAGAGCCAAATTGTCTATTGTCGCAAAACCTTTTACAGGGGATGCCAATTTCTGGGTATCTTCATTTTCATCAGTAGCAGAACTACAGATCATTGTTCCAGGTGCAGAGAGGTTGAAGATGTTCCTTATCACAATTGGAATGTCATACCTCATCACAGGTATAATTGTCCGTGGATGTAGAACGTTGGCCCCAAAGTATGACTAAATATTCACATGAATTCCACATTAGGGACAAAAAGAAGCAACATTGACCAGTATAAGAAGTGTCATGAAGTTCACCATTTCCCAGGCTTCTTGATAAGACAATGTCCTCAGTATCACAGCTTCACTAACTGCAAAAAAAATGAAGATTAGGGAAAAAAATATTTCTTAAAACAACACTAAACACTTAATTAATTTCCTCTCAGAATTTCAATGAGAGAAATCCCTAGAATTAGAGTGACTTTGTAAGAAAAGCATACAGAAGAAGCAGATCCTTTCACGGAAAAGTTCCACATCACCCAGTAAATCCAAGCACAAACCTTTTCTGGGGTCTGCACTATAGACTCCGTCAACATCAGTCCAGATAGTAACCTGTCTAGCTTTTAGCAGAGCACCCATTATAGCTGCAGAGAAGTCACTTCCATCCCGCTTCAAAGTTGTGGGGATATTCTTAGGTGTACTAGCTATGAAGCCAGTAGCAATCACTGTCTTTGATGGATTTCTTGAGAACCATTCTTCAAGTCTTTTCTCAGATTCCACAAAATCAGGATCAACTTGATTGGAACTGGTAGGATTTACGATCAGTACCTCCCTGGTATCCATCCATTTGCAATCTAATCCACTCTGCAGAAGAATGCAACAACTTCAGATATAAGGAAAAAGTTACAATTAGAAGGCAGTTGTCATAACATTGAGCAAATCGACTCTAGACCTTTTTAACAACAAATGATAACATCTGTGCAGACCATAACTCTCCATGTCCAACAACAAAATCGGTAAAGGACTCTGTGGCATGACCAGCTGCAGTTAATCAAGAAAGAAAGTTATTAGGAAGCAAGAAAAACCAAATGTGACAAGCAAAATTGACCTGTGTCCTATATTCATATGAGCATCAATGAAGAATGAAAAATGACTTTCAAAAAAAAAAAAAGACAGAAGAAAGAAGGAAAACAAAAGAAAAGACATTTTAAATGCACCCATTTGAAAGTTGTTGTGGAAAGGATGTCAAGAATTTCAGCCGCTAGGTACTCATAAAAATGCCAAAACTTACATTCATCCATTTACTGTAATATTCCTTAATTGGTTCAAGAAGGGGAACTTATATGTTTATTTCCTTGAACAAAATCCTATTTTTGTAATCATAACAGAACATGAAAAAAATTAGAAAGAGCATCAGAAAACCCAACAAGAATATGAAGCTGAGGTTCACAATGGAACATGACAAGTATTGCGTTTGTGTGTGTCTGTAAATATATTTTAAGATATAATTTTTAGATGCATGTGCACACATTCTTATATCAAGAGAAAAGAGGTCATCAATTCAGCATTGGTTTTAAAAAACCTCAACCAGAAAGAACATAAGTCAAGACAGAACCGTACTAAAATCTTGGAGTGTATGCATACACAGAAGACATGAAATAAAGGAGTCTGTCCATAACTAAGCTGCATGGACAGAGAGAGGAAGTATGTTGACCTATGTATATAGCTCGAAGCATGGCTTTGAGGTTATTGATATCATCATGTAACCTGGACAAAAAGGTAGCAAGCTCATCACCGTCCAGAAGTTCCACTGCTGTTAATCTGTGCTTTTCGAAAATAGCATCAGCAGCAGATATATAGGAATCATCCCGTGATTGTGCCTTGTTTATGAGATCATACATCATGTCTGTCACCTTCGACATTGCTGACACAATCACCAATTTCCCTTCAGAACCATCATTAACAATTACATCGGCTACATTCTTGATTCTGTCAGAGCTTCCCACACAAGTACCACCAAACTTATGCACCGACCACGAGTAACCTTTCGGGAGGGAAAGGTTTTCCTTGTACTCATCAAGTAAAACAGCTAAAACGAAAACGTAAATCATCCATATAAGTCAAAACAATATCAAAGAAGGTTGAATAAAAATTAGATGTCAAATTGAGCAGATAATCAACCTTTAATAGATGAACAGACATGAGTCAGCGAAGAACACTTCTTCCCTCGCCTAGAAACAAAGCCCGATCTGATACAAATAAAAAAGAACTTCCTTATACAATTAAGCTTAGCATGCAAAATGAGAGTGATAGAGGAATCAAATACATTTTAATCGTAAAAAGTAGAAAAACGAGGCTTGGAAAATATCGACATAAAGCAAACTAAGTATGCTCTAGACATAAAAGCCCAAGATGAAAATTCGAAATACAAAAAACACATGAAACTCTCCTTCAAAAGTTAGAAACTTCAGCGACTAAAGTTCTACTCTTTCTTCCTTTTTTTTTTCCTCAGCCAACTCGCCCCATCATAATCCAAAGTAATAAAGAGCACCCATTATCTCGAGAATTCATAGCTATAAAGGTTGAAATGAAATGAAATGCCTCTATTAATAGTTACAAAGATTGAAATGCTAGTCTCAATCAAAAAAAAAAAAAACTGTCGTTCCTATCACAACCAACAACCTCCTAAACTCTTTAACAAAATACAAAAACAAATCCCAACAAGTCAGAATCCTTTTCATTTCATGTTAAACAATCATTTTCTAGGAAATCCAACAGAAAACAAGCAACACGTTCTAAATACAAAAGACAAAAAGAAACCTGTAAAAAGCAGAGCGAGAAATAAGAGACAACGAAGAAGAATGCGAGGGAAAGATCTTGTGGTTTTGATGCTGAGACGATAAGTCGGAACAGAAAGAAGAAGAACAACAAGTTTTAGTAATGGAGAACGCCATCTCCCACCAAACTTAGCCCAGAAACGCACAACAGTGAAACAAAGTGGCGCTACAAGTAGCAAACGAGCACTAAACCAAACACGTATTCAGAAAATATTTACAAATAAACAAAATATATAATATAATTTCTAACATTATTTTACTCATTTTGACTTTTGTTTGGTTTAATTATATACTATACTGTTATAAAAGATAGAAATAATATGGTGTGTCATTAATTATTAATGCAACACTTAATTGTTAGTGCACCAAATGCACTACTTAATAGTTAGTGTACCACTTCTATTATCATAATAGTATTTTATTAGAGATTTTGTACTATAAATAGAAGAGTTAACTTGATGTAAGTGATACCAAAAATTATAAGAAGGATTCTCCTCTCCCAAATATTCTTAAGTTTTAGTTTCAGTTTTTATAACAATAAGGAATCTTTGTTTCTTTGAATCACGTCAATTGATGATTTTTAGGCTTAGCACTGCTGTTTCGGGATCACATCACTTATTTTTATTATTTTTGGTTGAATTCTGTTTTATAAAAATCTATTCATTTAATAAATAGAGCTCATAAAAATTGGCCGACTGGATTGCACCAGAGTAGAGGGCATACTAAAATTAGGAACAGAAGATCTTGCATCCACTGGCTCTATTAGAATCAATACAAAAGAAGTCGGGGAGTTGGTGTAATCGTGCTCTTTCATTTGCTGAAGATCAGCTTATTAGAACTGAATTCAACTAGGTCCAAGGTCAGATAGAATAATTTACGGTGGATTGAGAATTAGATTCTTGAGAGTTATAAATAAGGTTAAGATGGTGAAAAGGATTTTAGAAAATTTACTTGAGATCTGAGTGAAATAAATTTATGCTCACTATCTTAGAGAAGCAAGTTTATGATATATTTAGCCTAAACAAATCTCCTCTTGGACCGTTAGAAGATGGTAATCAAGTTTGAAAAGAGTTTAAATGCATAATTTAGAATGGTAAGAAGGCCTAACGTTGGCTTGAGAAATACCATGATATGGGCTATCTTTTCCCACTGCATTATTACCTATCTCCTGGAGCCTCTGGCTTTGATTTAGCTAAAGGAGTGGCATGTTAATGGAATTAGGTGGAACTAGCCTATCTACGCTCGTAGAAGATTCACAAGTATAAGAGATCACTTATCAACTCCGGCCTCTAGTCACGATAAAGAAGATTGATAGATATATGACTCAAAACATCAACCCAAAACTTTTAACAAGCCAGAATGTCTGCAACTATTTGCTCTAATCTTTATAAAAAATGATCTGGTTTGAGTTTTTGTTCTTTAATTAGCTATGTTGAAAAAACTAATAAGAGCTAAAGATTGGATCAAGTTTAGCATTCCAGGCGAATTGTTTTATGTAACATTGAAAATAAACCTACTGAACGTTTATTCTTCGAATGCCCACTCTCATCAGGGGCTTCAAGTCTCAGTTGTATTTGGGTAAAAGTTGACAAAAAGATAAAGATAACTACAATGCGAATGATAAGGAGATGCGTAAACAAAGATAGCCAAGTGACACTGAAAATGAAACTCAAAACATCTACATCTGAGAAACTATTGACAGGTGTCCACAAAAGTCAGCTGCATCTTTAATGAAGACTATCAATAAAGTAAAAATGTATCACATTTCAGTGCTTTTCATATCTACAGCGCACTGCTGCTACATTGGTAAGATCAATGCAAAGGCGCATTCAGCTTGTATAGTTGAAAACTGGTGATGCCGTTCCTTTGATCTTTTGGAGATTTAAACGCATTGCAAAACTGCCTCACATATAGACCGGCCGAACCTTTAATTAAAGAAAAGCTTGCGTGAACCCTATTCCCTTTCAATTTACCTTCTTTTCCTTCTTAGCTTCCGGCTTCCAATATAAAATTATCTGAGCAAGGATCGTACCATTTGTGATGGCACCAAGTGCATAGCCCATAACAACTACGCAAGAATTAAGGACAACAAAGTGATAGCAGAGTAGTATTCAGCAATGTTTCTCCTCTTAGTGCAAATCGCATACATTATTGTACCACCTTATGGAGTATAATCAATGGCATTCATATACATCATGGCTATCAAGTCTTTAATTTAAATGAATCAGAAGGACATCGTGCACAAGGACAAAAGTTATGACAACTGGCCAAAAAAGAAATCAACTGTACTGTGGAAGATATGGAAATCAAAAGCTCCACAAGCAGAACTTTCATAATGTAAAGATTAACTATAGTTATGTAAGAATTCCAAAATATGGAAATTGGAAAAGGATACCACTTGTCGGGGCTTTTTCCTGCATGCTGGTAAAAACTCGAACTAAATCATACAGGTAAAAGAATTATGAAAGGACAAAAAAAAAGTCAATACTTGAGGATTATATAAACATATAAAGACCTAAATTATTTTTGACAAAGATTAGAATACTCACCAATGGAACCACCAAAGTTCATAAAGCACGTCAAGAAGCTGAGTTCTCCAGTACTTTTGTTCTGTCCAAACAACAATTTTAAATACCAACTTCATAGCAGCCAGAACCCATTGCTCTATGAAAATAACAAGGGAGATAGATTGCAAAACAAGACAGCAAACAGAACATGTTGCCCTCTTCTATTCGAACAATAAATTCTCATTCCTAGCTTGCCTACTGATCTGACAATTTCAAATGTCAATGTCGCACCATGATAATGTGAGTCAGACATTTCTTGTCCCCGGTGTCAAAATAAAAAAGAGCAGGCAGCCTAATATAAAATATGGGAACCCCTTTATGGACTAAGAAAGCTATCTAATACCCTTTGTGACAATCATTGACGGATGGATCAAAATTCTATTGGACAAGTTGACCTAACTACCAACTGCTAATGATGAACTTCTTGTGGTTCGTACCAAAGAAATAACCATGGAATTGTCTCAATACAATAAGGGAATAAAACTGTATTGCAACCTTTAATCCCTGCCTCTAGATTGAAAATAAGGGATTTTGATATGGAAGCCAGGGATCAATGATGAAATTACTTTTAGGATGGAGTCAATATACTCCACCAGCTATGAGTGATGAGATGAGTTAATCTGATAGTATACTAAATGCAAAGTTGATTTGTTCACAGAGAAACACTTAGAAGAATTATCCAATTAAATGGTGAAGAAATGTTCCATATTCTAGACTTACTGTAAAGTTCTCCCATATTTGTGGAATCCTAGCAAAGAGAAAAATCGCATGCTGCGAGGCCTGCAACAGAGTTTTCTCCTGTTAGGTACAATTCAGTTACATAAAGAATAGAGTGAAGAAGAACCAAAATTTTATGAACAGTCTTCTGGAGCTTCTTCTTGTATGGTCGTGGGGGTACCATGGGAAGGGCAGTCAGGGTGAATTAGAGGAGTGTGTAAAATGAGAAGTAGGGGAGATATGACAAGGAAGGCAGAAAAGAAAATAGCCACTTACATATAGAGCCTCAAATAGAACAGGATCAATTTGACCAGCCAATACAGTTGGTGCCAGAGCAGAATATCTGAAACATTAATAAGAAGGAACCGACTGACTATGAATGCAAATTGTACAATTTGCAATTTTGAAGTATGAAGTTAGCAGGTTACAGTAATGGTCGGATCCATGTCACGGCACCCATAGGTTGTGAGAAGTAGTAGATAATAGAAACTAAGATAATAGCTGCAAAACAAAAGCAGAAAGGGAGTGCATTAGGTCTTTTATAATAAGCTTCAGCTTTATGTTAGCAATAAAAACTTTTAAAAAGCAGCAATAGCAAATATGAATGGTCCAATTAACCCGACTAAAATGAAGAACCAACAGAACACAAAGTCATCACAAGGAAAATCTAGGTCCAGCATGCAGTTTCAGGCTAGAATAGATTCAATAATCAGAATAATGCCAAAGTCATCTTGCTAGGCTCCCTTGTTAGACTCATAACACGTCAAAATTTACATGAAACATGTCCACGAACTAAACAACTTAATCCTAATGCTTTTAGCTAGGCAGACTTCATTCATGGGGTTTGTTAAAAGATGAAGTATCAAGACATGCAGGATAACTTCAAGAGCATTATCTTTTCGCAATACATAGATAATATGCTTATTTGAATTCATATGTCAACTTACGCATCTAAAATTTGGGTAAACTTGATGCCAATCCAGTTTTTTTTAATGAATTTCACAAAAAAGATCACTCATGGGAAAGAATATCAATGTGATGTGTTTCAATGATTCCGGTAAATTATTCTCCCTCCTCACTAGCGGAGCAAAGCACCATTAACAAATCCTATCCTTGATTGAGAAACCAATAAAATTTACTCTAATTCTAGAATCATTGATCAGATTCAACTAAAAAAAGTAGACACGGCCTCAGTCAACTGGGATTATAAAAATTAGTGTCCACACGCAAAATCAAACTCAGACTATTACTGAGCCTCAATTAGTAGCTACACTAATAGCAAGAAAGACTATCTAGTTTCTTCCATTTCGCTAGCTAGTTTCCTACATAGCTTCATTAACCAAGAAAGATGGAGCCACCTTGGAGCAAAAGAAACGCCAATTCGCCATAAGCCGAAAAGGGAAGGCCTTTGTGAACACAATAAGCGAGAGCAATTGTATAACCCACGACTTCAAGCTCAAATGACACCACACTAAGCCCTCTTACGCTTCTGTGCCTCAGTATTTTCAATATCTACAAATATATGCTAAAAATCGAAAGCCAAAAACAAAAATCGTTCATACAATTTCCAAAATAAAATAAAATAAACGAAACCTGAGGGAGCTTGACGGTAGTGGAGGCCGCGACGATGCAATAGCCTAGAAGCTTGGAGATAAGAGGAAGCAAACAGTCTTTCTCGGGAAACTTGCTCTCGCGCAGAGATCCGATCGCGCAGCTAAAATCTATCCCCAAAAACTCCATTCTGAATCTGAACTTGTAGTGCCAAGTAGAGACTAAACGAAAATGTCCAATACCCAACTCCGAGACTTCCAAAGTTTACTTATCCTTAATCTATTACTTAACTATAATTTGCTAATTTGTCCTTTTGTAAAGCACACGGCGCCGTTTCATCTATCAAACACATGTTTGGTTAGACGTAAAATTTTTAATGTAATAAAATAGAATATAATAGAATGAAATGAGATGTAATGGAATAGAATATAAATGAATGTAATATTAAAAAATTGTTGTTTGGGAGAGATGGAAGGGTTTATAATGTCATATAGTGAATTGTTGTTTGAATGAAGGATTTTTAATGTAATATAGTATAAAGTTATTTATCATTGAAGGGTTTTTAATGTAATATAGTATAAAGTTATTTATCATTTTACATTACATCTTAAACTCCGAAAATTAAAGGTTTTTTATTTTTACTATTTAGGATGAAATGAGATGTAATATTATTCCTTATTTTTCATCTCATTCTATTATAAACCCTCATCCCAAATGATGGAATAATATTTCATTTCATTTCATTCCATTAATATACCCCAACTAAGCATACCCCTAGTGATGTTAAAAGGGGTCGAGACTCGAGCAAATCTATTGGCCTAAACTTTACGAGCAATTGATTGAATTTCAAATTAAATTTAAATTCTTACAAAATTTTAAGTTTTTAAGCTAAGTCAAAATCTTTTCTTTCGATCTCAAATGTGTTAGCTCATGGTTTGTTTTTAACGATTTTGATAATAACTATATAATATTTCAAATTTCAAATTAAATTTATTTCTTTATAAAATTATCGGCCTAATTATCAAAAAAGAAATAAAATCATAAGAAATACACTTTCTTTCTTACAGGAACCTTCTTTATGAACTTACTTTATTAAAAACGGTTTCTCCAAAAAGATCCTACTAATTATGAAGGTCATATATTAGCTCCATGATTACCGGAAGATTTTGACAAAGATGACATCAAAGCTATTCAAGGTTAAATCCATCCAATTAACTAAAGATGCGAGTGAAGCAACAACTATTTAAGGAAGAGCAACAATACTTATGAAGCAGAGCGAACATATTCAGACTGTCGAAGCATTTTGAGCAGCATCTATACTCTTGATAATCATATCATTAATATTTTGCTTTAGAAAATGAAATTACTCTATCAAGAGAGAAATTGTTATTTTGTTTTTTCGTGAGCTTGTTAGAAGCTTGTTATACACTTCGAGTGTGAAAGGTAGGAGAACTTTAAAAAATATGTATTTGTGAGTTTAGAAAGGCTTATCAAATTTAATACTCGATTTTTATAGCAAAACACTCAAGTTGAATACTTGAGGACTAGACGTAGGCTTAGATTGTAAGCCAAACTAGTATAAATCGACAACGTCTTTCTTCTCTCTCTCTTTAACTTTTAAATTTCGGCATTATATTATGTGTGTGTTGGTTTTAAGAGACTCCTTCTGTTTTCAACTTGCAAGATGTTCCTTTCAATTTTAATAAGAGCCTTATATTTTTAAATTGTTTTAACATGATTTATTATTTAGTAGGCTCTTCTCGTTTAAGTAGGGTCCTATCTCACAAATGGCTTCTATTGACTAACAAGCTCCTGTCGTTTAAAAAGGATTTATCATTTGACATATTCCTATTTTTTTAGCTAGGATCTGTTTATTATACGAATTGAAAAAATTTGCGAAAAAATTTTATGCACACAATTCACCCCCTCTTGAATGTGTTTGCTTTTATCAAAATGAAGCCGAATTTCTTTCATACATAAAAGGGACAACCAATTCTAAATTGTTTAATCTTTTGAAATTTTGTAAATTCAGTCATTAAGTTTTTAAAATTTTTTAATTGATTGGCCAATCTTTTAAAAACTTAATTGGTTTAAAATATTAGTTTTTGCTCATGTGACTAATAAATGACCATTTACATTGTATTCCGTAAATATATCATATCATCAAAACATAGTATTTTAAACTGGATTATTAAGATTTTAAAAAGTTGGTTATTCAATTCAAAATTTTAAAATTTTGGATACTAAAATTTAAAAATCTTAAAAGATTAAACACTTTTAAATATATTATTCCTGTACAAAATAACATCGTTTTGTATAACATTTGCATTTTATATATTGATAAATAGTTATTTTTAATCTTTCAAGAAAAATCAATATCAATAAGTTCCGGATATTATAGTAATTTAATTACAATAAAATTTTAATTTCAACTAGACTTTAATTAGAAATAAAATTAATTCTAATTAAGTACAAATTATGCCCAAATGAAATTTAATATTTTATATTGTTCCTTATTTATTAAATATTTTAATCATAAAGTTTCTCAAATTTTATAATCAAATCCAATATGATTAAAATAACTTTTCTCTCTTTAACATATTATTTATACGTGACCTATTAAGTTTCTAAATATGTTGATAATGTATATAAATTAAATCTCTAAATAATATTTAGGATTATATAAATTAAACTCATTTAATTTATCTTTAATTCTCTAATTAAATAATTTATAAAATTTTAATAAAATTAATTAAATTACAAAGAGAAGTTAATATATTTTTAACCTTTTATTTTCTTTTTTTAAAGACCTTTTTCATTTATTAGCAAAAAGGACCACAATCCAAACTTTTAACGCAAGAAAAAACATGAAACCAAACAGGCCTTAAGTTTCCGATTGGGTTTGAATTTTGCCCACAAACTTTTTATGCTGACCTAATCCGTCTTTGGTAAAACAATTTAAAATCTTTTATATATAGTAACGTGCTATAATTTATAGTTAAATAATCAGTTTTTCATTCGAAATAATTAATGCTTGTCAATTTAACAACTCATTATTATTCTTATATGATTTATGTTAAGAAGTGGTTTGCGTTGAATATAGATTTATCGGAAACAATTTCTCTATTAGAGAAGAGTAAAGTTACGTATTATTGAATCTCTCCAGATTTCACATTTTAGCGGGACTTTAACTGGCAGCGACTACAATACGAAGATTTATGTTGAAGTTTAATGATTGAGTCCTGAAAATGATAAATACAAAGCAAAATGAAATACACGTGAAATCGTTAGCTTGGAGATATTAAAAATAGATCATTTTCTTCTAACTACCGTGCGACTTCTGAGTTGGAGACTCGATTGTACAAACTATAGCGTGGAATATCTAGGGCCACTGGAAAGGAACGATAGGAAATTAAAAGCGACAAAGGCTTTTCCTTTGAGAATAGGAAACGTTAGTTGGATTGTGGTGCCACGGATACTTGCGCTTGATAGTTTTGGAGTCTGAATACCAATGGAGAGTAATTATTCAAAAGAGCAGGATTGGTACTGATAATTGTAAAGGAAATGGAATGCTTGCTTTTTCTTCTTCTGTATTGATTTGCAGATGTCAATGTACCATTCCCATCTTCATGTTTGCAACATGGCTGGCTGCTTTATAATGGGACCGATAATTAAATCAGAACTGTGACTGCGAACGAGTAATCGCCGCCTACCTGTACTTGTACTACTCCCCTCGTCGCGGTGGGCTTTGAGTTGGTGAGAACAGCAATTGGTTATTGATGTGAATTGACTGGGGATATTTTTTGCTTCTTCAACTTTGTCACTCGTATCTTCCAGTCAATGAGCACTTAAGTCTAGTCTAATGCAATTATTCCCTCATAAATCCTTCATTAAGATAAGAGAAAGGAGTTGCAATGATAGAGTAGACAGTAGAGGGAACACTCGTATAGGCTCTATCTGAGTGGGGTATGAACCCATTTTGCCAAAGGAAATGTTGTTTTCAACAGCATGTGGTTGCCACCAATGATCGCTACAAACTTTATACAAACGCCAACACTCTTCCAATTCAGTTTGTGACAGAAATTTGAAGGGGGGACTGTTATGGAAAGGGAGGAGATGGTATGATTTGAGGGCCGTCTGAGGTCTCCGTCAGGTTTGTTAAATTTAGTCTTCATGTAAAGTAGCAACAAAAGTGCTTGAAAATGAATCAAACATCTATTAACCCAATTCAACTGCAAATTAAATATTTGGTTTCATTTCTGTTTTGTATATTATATTTATATTTTAAATTTCAGTAAAAGATTTGTTTTACTTTACTACATTTCTTATTTATATTTATATTTTGATTTTTTAATTTCCATAACTTATTAAAATTATATAAAGAGAATTTTTATTGTTTAAATAAATACTATTCAATTATTATATATGAACTTATACTAAAAATTTATAAATAATATAGTTTAATTATGTAATTTAATTTTATATGTAGCTAATATTTAAAATTTTAAATATCTTCATGATGCATAAAATTTTAAAAATAAATAAATATTATATACAATATTAGAAATTTATTTTTAATAAATTCTTAACCTTCGTCTTTAATCTAGTATTTTGT
>JAOTAW010000006.1:3798005-3811755 GCA_025629945.1 Erythroxylum savannarum | reverse complement strand
TTTTTTGCCATTAAAGCATCCGGATTTAAAAATATGAAAAGCATGGAGTGAGTAGGTGGAAATCCTTTGTTGTTGAGCCAAATTGAAAGATGGACATTCTGTAATTTTCTGACACAGTGGCAGTTCTGCACAGGGGGGGAAAAAAAGGGCAAATTGTGATATTAGAACTCTGGTTTCAAGCATTTCTATACTACTTACTTAATGATTCCATTGTATTGATATAAGAAGGATTGTTAAAAGTGAATTTTTTTGAAACTCGTACCTAGCAAATCCATTTTTTCCCCTAGGAGGACTTAGCCCCTTTGAAGCAAACTCATCAACCTGCTTCAGCACAGCCAGTTCTTCCGCCAGTGCAGCCCTCCTGTAAAACATGGCATCAACAAACACAAAACTAGACAGGCTACATGACTTTAAGAAATGATAGGTCTAGGAGTAAATTACATACACTTGGCTTTGCTTCTCATACTCGAAGCGAACTTCATGCACGTTCACCATGACTTCTAGCTCATGATCAAGCCACCGCTGGAAGGACTTCTCATTGGTCTGCATATGTAGAAAAGAGAATAAGTTGCTTCATAAGGATAACCAGAAGCATCCACTGAGAAGATTATCCAAGACAATTACCTGCCCGTTTGTTCCTCCATTGCTGATAGCTGGAAGATGGCACACATCAGCAATTTGATTTATTAAAGGAAAACAAATAAGGGATCAACCCCATGTTTTCATAAAGTATAGAACCTCCTAATATGGCAGTCCAGAATTTAACCATCAATAGCATAGACTTAGATGATCATAACTGTTCATTAGATGTGCTTCCCGTAAAATGTACATCCATTTCCGAAACAGAGCATTTGCATATAAAGCCCATTGCGGGGGATATATATGCATGAAATCTACCTGAGTTATCACGCAGAGAAGATTTACGAGCTTCAAGCAGCTCTTTTAGCCTCTTGGTGGCCATTGCAGCCTCCTCTGTCTTCCTCTGGAGAACCTGAAATAAGGTAGAATGGTATCATACACATTTTCGTAACAGAACAGTGATGCTACAAGAATAAATCTGAAAGATCACAATTAATATCACAGTTCTACAGCTTCCAAAACAAGACTACATTTGGCAACTCTTGACTAGGAGTGTATTTTTATTATTTTCATATTTATCAACCGGAAGATTGGGTAGTCTGTGATCTGTATTCGGGATGGAAAATTCAGTAACTATTCACGCGAACTAAGCTCACCAATTTCTGGCGCTGGTTTAAAGCTTGCAATTTATGTCTTTCATATTCATTTCTTCTCCCTTCTTTTCGTAACTGCGTAGCAAATGTATAAAGGCTGAGAAGAGTAGACGGAATCTAAATATAACAACTAATGCAATTATTAGTGGCATGAGATGCAAAAACCCTATGCTTATAGATGCAAATGAAACCAAATAAGCTAGGAAGGAAGTACCTGGAGCAGTTCCTTTTCACGGGAAGCTTTCCATTGTCGAAATTGCTCTGCTTCTTGTTTCATCCTATGTTGCAGGTGAACCTACACGCTCATAAGGGGAGGTAAATAAAAAAAGACCAAGAACTATACAGATGAAAGAACACAATGAAAGTGACCAGTAACAATAAAAGATGCGATATATCACAATGCAACACAAACAAACTACCAGATGATTACCTTTTGGGCTTTTATAGACTGAATTTCCTCTTGTAACCGCTTTGCTGCTTCATCACTCTTTTGCTTTTGCTTTAACAGCTGGACCTGATTCTCTTGCTTCTTCTTAAGTTCCAGAATCTAGGAAACATATAAGAATACTAACAATGAGAGTGCAATACCAACAACAAAGATGCAATATATAGGTGCTTATTTACCTGTGCCTCCAGTGATTTCAATTTCTGGGAATGAATATCTTGCAGCTTTTGTGCCTGTCCATCAGAACCGGCTGAAAGATTCTCAATCTCAGTCAATAAATGATCCCTCTCTTGCTGCAACAATAGAACAAGTGAGTGAATAAAATTTCCTGTTTCCAGAGAAACTTGGATAAGTTTTTATGGCGTCATCTAACCTGCACAGCCTTTTTTTCATCCTCCAATTCCACGATTTTCTTGCCAAAATGTTGCTTGAGTGCTTCAGTATCAATCCCTCCAAAAAGTTTCATTTCTGACTGCTCATACAAACATGAAAAACAGGATCACATTGTGAATCACGAAAACCGTTACCGCCAGATAATTCCTTATCACAATCTAAGCACATTGCTACTGCATACTCTCATGGATGATAATGATTACACTAACAAAATTCATGCAGATGCTCTAAGCTCCATAGCTTCTCACACTGCTCCCTGTCTTATTCTACTCGCCTATATTTTCCCATAATTATGGTTATATAGTTAAAGATGGCAGCTGCGTGTAGCCACAAAACTCATGTAATCTTACTTCAGAAATTTCTAGTTCTCAGTTATACCCATTCATGAATTTGAAGCTCTTTCACTATATTTTGGACTTGGCCGGATAATAATTATTCGGTGCTTCTGATTAAGAAGTCTCAACAATAATTTAACAAATATATGCTTCTTTCATCGCAAAAAAGTGAAAACTTCATTCTAACCTCTTTCTCCTCCAACCTTCTGTTTAACTCATGCAACTCTTTGTCCATTGTATTCTGCAGAAGCGTGTGCTCCCACTCCTTTGCTACTTCGTCATCAATTTCTCTCGAATCGTCTATTAAGATAACGGATTTTAAACAGCCAGTGAAATCAAAGCAAGAACCAAAATTGAAAAAGAACCCATTTTAAATCTGAAGTTTACCTGCTATGGTTTCACCCATTTGATAATCCGACGTCTCTATAGTTTGCAAGCTCCTTTTAAGCCCATCACTTTTCACAGAACAAGGACTACCATCCTGAATAATGTAGCATAAGATTAACTAACGCTAGGCCTAAACTTGCAATAATTCACATATACCATTACGACGGAATCACAGACATATTGGGCAAAGTGCATCTCTGGAGCAGTAGTTACATACTTGAACATCTGTTTCACAGTGCTCTACAGAAGTGCATCTACTGCGGTATTCATGAAGTTCACGGCAGAGATCCTCATTATTAGCTTCAAGCCAAGCAATCCTTTCCTTGAGAACCTACAAGAATCGCTCATTACATGTACAATTCATCCACAAATTACCAACTTTGCAGAGGGGCTGTAAGAGGATAAATGGTTTCCTTGGTATTTTAAATAATATCTTGAGATTAGCCTATTGAGTAGAAGACAACAAGGCACATTTGTACGTACCTGAACTTCGTCCGGTGAACATCCTCCTCCTCTTCCTCGGGCACAAAGTTCTGCTTGCAAATACTCTAGCTGTTGTCGCATCTTTAGCATTTCACTGAACATCGGGTCCCTGTTGACCTGTCAAGGATATAAACAGAAACACGTTATACGTAAAACCTAGATGAAAGCATTATGTCCTTGCAAGTATGTCAAAGCAAAATGGAGATTATCAAGAGAGCAATATCCTAAGAAAACTTACAACAGGCTTATTCTGGATATTTCGAGCTCGATTTGCATACTTTAGCGTGTTGAGCGTTTCCTCTGCGTTGATATCAGCAGGACTAATGCAGGCTAAGAGATGGAATTAGACAATAAAAAAATCAACCAAGTTAAACAAAGGAAAGGGATCAAACGGAAACGGAAGAAAGGAACAGGAGCTATCAGCAAAAGGAATAAGGCAAAAATACCTATCATAACAGTTCTGCTATTTCCACCTAGTGAATCCTGCCAAATAAATGTACGACGTTCAGGTGTAAGCCTAAAGACGTAATCAATAGAAAAGACATGAAACTGAAAGAGTGTGCATCGTGGGCATCTAGTGTTCGTTCGTCTGGATAGGTTGTATACGAGGCAACATGTTAATTTTGCTAGCCATGTTTCATTTTCATTAATGCAAGACGATGCTTAGACCAAAACCGGATAATAGCTGTATAAAATATATGATTGAAGGAACATGATTATACAAACATCATTCATAACACATATGCAGGTTCAAAGTGGCTTTTGGGTCAATATTCAGCATCAATTTTGGCCCAATAGACTTGCAATTCTACATTTCTCAAGTTTGTCGAACATACCTGCAAAAGCCGAGTAAGTTTACTATCCCGATAAGGAACATGGACACCTTCTTTGCGCTTCTTTTCATCACCAAGTGCACTGATAACATTGCCAAGTGCAAGAAGGCCCTTGTTAATGTGAACTCCTGTTAAAACGTGAACTATCAATCAGCTATGATTTTAGAACTAAAATTCATTTGCAACAATTTGTGAGCAATGCCACCAACCTTCTTTGAACCTCAAACCATCAGAACCTGTTCTTTTGGCTCGCTCTGATCCAGCAAGATCTACCAAATGCAATTTTGCACATAGATATTCTTCATTCATACTTCCATTAACACTGTTATCACCCGGGAGAACTGGACTGAGTTTACGCATTTGCTCTAAAGTGATGGTAAATATCGCGTGTGAACGACTACAAAGACAAATACATGAAAGTCATGAGTCATACTATATCTCTGATAGTAAGGGTATCTTTAGATGCAGTATATCTTCAATTTTATCTGTTTTTAAGTATCTATATGCACATATAAAAGTCCATGACCCACCTGGACTGATTGTTCATGTTTGTACTCCCTGTTGCCCTGCTCAAAGATCCTTGTTCCAGGCATGCGGCCATTTCCTTAAACGTGCTGACACTGACCTCAGTGGATCCTGCCAATGTTATCACGCCGTTTGATGATTCACGAATTTGTATTGGTGGTTTGCCTGGGAGACTTGCTTTTCCTGTGTGGCCATTAGCAGCGTCTGATTTGTTCACAGAAGTTGAATCCAGCAAATCTTGAACTTCTTCTTTGTGAATCTTTCAAGTCAAAAATTTTAATTTAGAAGATCGTCTTACAAGTTCCAGATGCATACATTTGACACAGATGAGTCACTAATAAAGCAATTCAAAGCTGTCTGCAGGCTTATAACTAGCCAGGAAATGCATTCGATTGTTCAAAGGTTTGAAGATATTACTCTTAAGAGAAAGTAGCAATAATTGAGCAATCGTTCCAAAACTGGACTAGTTGCAGACAAAAAAAAAAAAAAAAAGGAGTCTGAAGGGTGACTTTGGGAGACTGGAAGAGTAAGATTATCTTGGCAGCATCTACATCACTGCACGCGCATTATTGGCAGGTCTATGGCTGTTGAATACCACTACTGTTAACCAATGATATGTTGAAGGAGACTGCTGAAAACTAGCTGTTCTGAATTCAGGTGACGAGTGTTTGATTTTGGGGCATTAGGTCAGAGATTTCACGTAATCTTTTTATTAAACTTAAATGGGTTCCTGAAGAAGTTTGATGTGTTTCTCATAGGTTAGCTCTCTCTGTAGAACTGCTTTGTATGACAGTTATATTTAAAGCCAGATATCCGATGTACTAAAGATATTTTCTTCAACTGCCTCACAAGAAATGCCGATGTGTTATTATCTAACATATCCACAGACAGACGTACACACTCATAAACAGAATACAGTGTTCATGAAACAACTGCATTGGGGTTAAGGAAGGAAAAGACATGCTTTGACGAACCTCAATAAAGGAAACCTGCAGTTGGAATTCTGTCTGATGCTTTAATTCTTCAATCTTGCTGAACAATACATTCATGACTAGGGGAATGATTCCCGTTTGATGACCATCTTTGAAACCAGTACCCATTGTATAAGTCTTGCCAGAACCCGTCTGAAACACATTGAAAAGTAAACAGAAGAAAAAGAAATTTCAGTGTATCTATATTCCACTTGGCTCCATTTTCAACGGAAAATAAATCCTCACCTGACCATAGGCAAGAACAGTAGCATTATATCCTTGGAAAAGGCCATCAACTAGGGGTGCAATACATTCTTCAAACATGGCAGACGACGGGGAACCATTACTCCCATAGACATGATCAAAAGTAAATGAATGTATGCCTATCTGTACCTGCAGCATGACCAGAGCCGACAGATAATCTCAGACATTCAACTTAAAAATCAGGGATAGAATATCCTTCCAGAAAAAGCGAGAGTGCCTTGAAGGGGACTGGACATGGCAACTGATGGAAGGAACGAAAGAAAAAGTTACACATATTCTACGGTATTAAGAAATTAAAATGCCTTGATGTTAAATTATTGTTCACAAGAAAGTACAAAGCTAGTTTTTGGCATTCTTTGGTTAAAACTTCTTAAGGAAGGAGAAAATAAAGATGGAGACCACTTAACCAAAATAAACAATAGAAAAATGAACAAGAGTACAGCACTGCACTTTACAATATGGTTTACTACTCCTTCACCTTCTCAACGAAAGAAATTATTTTTCTTCACAAAATAATTCATCAATTCGTCTACTTCGACTCTTTAACATTGGAATTTGCTGAGACAAACAAACAGGAGCTTTTTAAGGACAAGTGCAGCAAATGAAGCAATTCATAAAACATGTTAGAATTTGATTGTAACATGAAAACTGGCCGACCGACCTCCAGCACCGAACATTCGCAGAAGAAGAAGGGCAGAATACTAAGTTAATCAAAAACCCCATCTCAAAATTCAATTCGTTGAACTGATTAGTTAACTGATTCCCAGGAACTTTTTGCTGTATTTCGAAGAAAAAAAAGTAGAAATTCAATGACAGAACAAATGGATATTCCAAGAAGTTTTCTCTACAGCAAACAATACCCAGGTTCCAAAATTCATGAACTATTCCTGGAGCTGCGGCTCATTACGATCCTATAATAACAAGTAGACACCCCAGTAAGCTTAGCTTGTCCTCTCAACAAAGACGAAATAAAATCTCACTTAAGCCAACGAAAGAGGCGTAGCATGAAACTGTCTAAGTCGTCTCATAAATCATAATAGCATCAAAGTTTTTAAGTTAATCTAATATCCCAGTGATATTACAGTTTAAAAATTCAATTTCCAATGCTGACAATTAAGGAAATGTCAGGCGATGACTGACTTCTGATCTAAAAACAGGCATTAGTAAGCAACCTCTTCCAAGTCAAACATGCAAGCATCTCAGATTTCCCATTTAGAGAAAGTAAACAGTAAATCTTTAGGCACTATTTCCAAAGATCTAGATCTCGCAAACGGACTAAAAATTCCATCTTGATGACGGGGAACGTCAAAGGACCATAACTTTGGACAACCATGAACCAACCAATGGAAAGCACCAGAGTGAAAAAGCCAATTGCGTCAAGTTCACAGACACTGTAATCCTCACATTCTGGAGAGGAAGCGTACCTGAGGCTTCCCCGGAATAACAGTGACACAGTCATTACATCCCTGAGCACGCTCATCGGCGATGAGGGGTCTGACATGAACGGCAACTTTGACACAACAGTCTTCTGCCGCACCATTATTGCCGTTCGGAGAAAGTGGCACAGTAGTAGAAGCCGGCGAGAGAGGTGGTTCCATTGAGGAAGAGGGGAAAAAGTTAAGAAGCTTTGCCAAAGAAATTTACGAGATGAAGTGAAGAGAGTTATTAAAAAAAAAAAAGGGATGGTGTGGAAAGATCAGTTTGGTTCTCTGGACCGTTCTCAATGTCTGAGATTTTGAAGAAGAATTTATGACAAGAAAGTGATGTCACAACCACAATAATAACAATAACAACAGTAAGGTGTGTGTGACTTGGGTTTTTCTTTTCCTCAGACAGTATGGAATGCAGAGTGCGGGCGTGGTGTATATGTGTGGTTAGAGGAAGAGAAAGGGGTAGTTGGGGAATTATTAGAGGTGTATCAGTATTCAGTAGTAGTGGTGGACGAGGAGGAGTATAAAGGAAAAAGAAAGTTAACTGCAACAACAACGTGAACAACGTAGTACTACACTATACATTCATTTTCCTTAGTCTTGACTTCTACTTCTTACATATACATTTAACACACACGCACCCATCTCAGGCTCAGCCATGACCGAGTTGTGTTTTGTTGTTGGTTAAGAAACTTTCATGACACTCTTTCCCATTTTGCCCCTCCGGCCTTTTCCAGGTTCCCTTTATTTTACTTATATCAGATAGTTATGGGAGGCAACTGGTAAAGAATATGTATAATGATGTTTGTGGCTGATGATTGTACCCTCAAGAATGGGGTGGGAAAGAAGAACAAGCACGTGATATCCAGTCAATTCTACGATTCTGGCACGAGCAGTATTTCTATTCCACATAATGTTTTAACATCTACTAAAACCTTTTCAACCATTCATTTAATTTCCAATTAGACATTTTACTACCATCTGGTATTGAGACTCTCACGGCGGAAAGGGGCTGAGACTGGGGAAGAAAAGACTTTTTTTTTTTTTGGAGAATAGGGAAAGAAAAGACATTAAAAAGAGAGACCCACAAGGTTGGACATAGCCAGCTGGTGGTCTCACAAGCTCACATGACAATCCTCCAGTGGACCCCCACTCTTCACTTGGTCAGAACTCGCAACTCTTTATGGTCTGGTCCCATACTTACTCAGAGATTTTGTGGCGTTTAATTAATTAGGACTCTGCGTATATTATTGTATTAGTGTCACCCAGCACTTTTAGGATGCATAGACGACCAGCTCATCTTTTCGATGAAAAATGAAACGACCCGTCTAGTCCACGCACAATCACTGCCTTCCAGTCATGAAACAACTTTTCTGAATCATTCTAGTAGTTCCCATTTCTTTTGCTTTGCGACGTCTCAAAGGTCTGAATGTGATCCTCCGGCGGATGTGAAAGAGCAATCTGATCATTCTCATGTCAAGTCTCCCTTCCTTCACCAATTGGATACGGTTTTTTGAGCAGATCAAGGGAAATAAACAATCGGTGGTTGTATCAGCTGTTGGATCGTTAGGATGGTGTTAAAGGAAGTTGTGTTCAAATAAGATGAGCAAGCTCAATCAGTGATATCGAGAAATTGTCGGCTCAAAACAACTTCCTAATTTGGGTCTAAACTTCGATCTTACTTGCATGCCTCTTTCGTTTTTGGTCATAACAACATTGAATTAAGGTTCAAAAGTCCATATCATATGAGGCTGATGATAATAATGTCATCGAGCTTTACAAGTATTCATGTACTGATTAGAGATAATGAGTTTATAGGAGTCTGATAGGCTCTTCTCACCATACCGTAATGGAGCGTGCCAGACCTTTTCTGTGGGCCGTGTTGCCTTAACAACCGAAAACTAACGATACCAAATTAGAAGCATCAAAACCTTACACCACAATTTAATAACTAGAGGTAAGAACATTTTTATGTGGTAGACTGCAAGTTAAGCAAACTTTCAGTGCAGTGTAGGCATCAATTTCTGTCTGCAACTGTCTTGGCTGCTTTATTCACAAGAAAGAAGAAGGAAATGGAACAAGAAAGAAAGAAAAAAAAAAAAAGAAGCTGATACGAAGGTCCAAAACCCAACTTTCCTTTTCACAACCTAACTCTTCACTCATTGGATTTTTCCCTATCCGACCGTTGCCTTAGAAGCAGACCGTACAACAACTGCGTGGAGGCCCCCTCCTCCACTTATTATGTGGATCAGATTGTAGCAGTCGTGTAGTTTTTCTTAAGGCATACCAGTTTACTTTAAATCCCCATGCTTCGAACCCATCTTACCAAACTCCAATGAGTTTAAGACAAGTAATTCACGTAGATTCGTGTAGCAGTCGTGTTTAGTGTCGGCATCGTGGTCTTTGCTTCTTGGATCCTTGGGTTTGACGATTCTATGTTTTGTTTGTCTACATGTATGCACCAAACAGGACAAAAGAAACTGTACGCGTTTGGAAGTATTCTAGAACATGAACCGTATAAGAAATAAAGCTCTTGTACTATGTGGTGATACAAATCATTTAGTCCACCGAACTTGTATATTCATATATGGTGTTATAATTCTTTATAGGAACGTGTGATATCTTGTTCCCCAACTTTGGGGTAGGGGATTGAACTGTCATATCTTACAATCTATCCTGAGATAGGCCAAGGACAAGGATCTCTTTTTTTTGTATCACACTTTGTTGTATCTACCTGCCTAATTAGAAGCTGAGAATGATGATATATATGAATCATTGCAAGTTTCTCTCCTACAAACAATTTATTGTAAGTTTATTGAACATCATGAATCATGAAACTAGCCCTTTCCTCAGGACCTACACCCATTCTGCCAAGCTTTTCCTTTTCCTTGCCTGTGAATCTAAATTGAGGTGAAATCAGTTTTCAGACACACAAAATGCCTCCTTCAAGTTACAGGAACCCAACATAGCTTTCTTGTTAGGCCATCAAGGATATCAGCACATGATTGGACGGAACTGATTCCTATTTCAACCCAAAGCAGTAGCTTTTTTTATTGCTTGAGTTTCAGAGAGGAATAACTAACCACTTGGGTAGCTGTTGACATATTCTTGATTCCAGCATTTGGAACACTTTTCTACTTCGTACTTTTTCTACACCATGTTCATTACACATGCTTCCACTGAACTTTACACCGGGACACATTTTCCTAATCCTTACTTTTTATCCAAACTATCCTACCCCTTTCTGTCCCCTCTCATTCTGTCACTAATCACTTTTTATTAACCAAAGAATTATTAACACCATTATTAAAACTAACTTGGCCATATCTTATCATCCAATCAGCTCAGCTTCTGCTAATCAGTGCGCTGACTGTTTTTACACTTATTGGCATAATCCCAAAGGTTTTTTTTTTTACTTCATAGAAAACATATGACTCCAATGGTATAATCATCACTTGGACCGTTTTGTTGACATCTCAATCCAAAAATGTACATGTGATGCTTTCGTTTGTCTTCCATCATCAAATGTCTCTGATAAAAACCTGCTACAAGCCACGTAAAGGTGTTTTTATCCAAAATTCCTAGACGGGTAGAGAGACACGGCATGATTGACATGGGGTAGGTGCCTCTTGATTTGGACTTGGCAAAGGGTATGCTACTTAGCTACTAATAGTCAGTGGGGTTGGCTCCTCTCTGCAGGCAAATTCAGTCCCCGTAAGTATACACTCACTAATAAAATGACAGGACAGTCCCACAACTGGAAAGTGCCACGCAACCCATTGGGAATTATGACCCCTTTAAACTTTGCCTTTTTTTTATTCTGCTTTCAAGGCCAGTCACTGTTGTTGTTCGTTCTTGTACAATCAATGCTGGAATTTATTGGTCCAACAAGCAAATAGAAGACCACATATGTATTGATACAACTTGAATGGTCTCCTAATGTCTGAATCACCTGACCATGGACATGGAGCATCACGTAGCTTTTGAAGCAGCTGCATGATACTGGGATTTGTAGACGAAACAATTGAGCCTGCACAAATTGGGCCTGCTCTATGTTTCTTGGATTTTAGAACTCAAATCAGTTGTAAGTATGAAATTGATTAAGGACTGGTGTAGTTTCGTCGAGCCTGATCCACAATGCTCGGCCACGACATTATAGATTTTAGTTCTTGGGACCATGTCTATATTAACTTTAAACAGAATAAAGTAGGTACTTTAAATGTCACAAGGACAAAATTGCAATTTCAAAGCAACTCTTTTGGTCACCATAACTCTATCTTCATCTTTTTTTTTTTAAGGAGCAAAAACTAAAGGTTACAAAATGAGACGTGGGAGACAAATCCCAATGATATCCTCGTGGAGGACGGAGGTGCACTCGAAGGGGGCATGGAATAAAGTGGTAATACCAATGTCAAAAGTCACAGCATAATTGGCGAGCCAATCTGCACAGCGATTTCCCTCGCGATAAGTATGTCGAGGGATCACAACCCAATTGCGATGTAGTAGTTCGTTAATGCCCATGATCAGAGGGTTGTGCGAGATAGTGCGTCTGTTGGAGTCAGACAGAAGCTGCAGCACTAGATGAGAGTCAAACTCCAACAGTAGCTTGCGGTGTCCCAGGTTCCAAGCCAGGTGCAGTCCAGAAAAGACGCCCCAAAGTTCGGCGGAAACCGAAGAGCACCGGCCGATGTTCTGAACAAAGCCGCCGAGCCAAGATCCCGAGCTATCCCGAATGAGGCCTCCCGCCTTAGCGGTTAGGGTGGAAAGCTTACTGGCCCCTCATCTTCTTTCATTAGACTTGTTGGGAAAGGAGGTGTCGGTCACGCAGCGACAACAAAATCAGAACCAATAAACCTTTCTTTGTTTTAACAACCACAATCAATCCAACAAAAAACAGCAGCTAAAAACTCACCAATGCACAAAATTAAGCAGCAAGAAATAAATAACACAGTCAATTTTTACATGGAAAACCTCCTTCAATGTGAGAAAGGAAAAAATCACGGGACCTAGTCCAGTAAAGAAAAACTCCACTATTATCAGTCAACTTACAGAGCTTTTACCTCTAAATATAACTAGAGTCACTACTCAACTCAAAATAAAACAATAATCATCAACAAGATGAAAGAATCAAAGAGTTGAGAACAATATCACCCTTAAAATCACAGCAACTCGACTGAAGATCAGGGCACCTTGGAGACCTCCAAATCCAATCTTCACCGTTCAGAATGAAGAACAACGAGAGAGAAACCTCTGGTTAAAATTTCAAGTCGATCCGACAAGAAATCACCATGCGATTGAAGGTTGGAAAGTTACTGCGCAAACTTTAAAAAAACAAAAAAAAATTCTCTCTTTCTCTTCCCTCTCTCTCTTCTCTGCCGGCTGCACTCTTCTACACTTCTCTTCTTAAGGGTTTAAACACCCTTATATATGTTAGGCTTTGGGCTCCACTTAGGAGTGGACCCAAAAACCCAACAAATCTCCCCCTCACGACTAAGTGGAGGATCTAGCCATACCGGCTATCAAGCAACAAATCTCAAGCTTCTCCTTCGGCAATGCTTTAGTCATTATGTCAGCATCATTATCATCTGTATGAACCTTCTCTAGCTCTAGCAACTTGGAATTCACCACATCTCGTATCCAATGATATCTAACATCAATGTGTTTCGACCTTGCATGGAAACTAGCATTCTTACCAAGATAAATGGCACTCTGGTTGTCATAAAACAACACATACCGGTCTTGCTTGAAACCAAGGTCAAAAAGAAAAGTTTTCATCCACAACAACTCCTTGCAAGCCTCTGTAGCTGCAATAAACTCAGCCTCTATGTTTGACAAAGCAACACACTTCTGTAACCTTGATCGCCATGCTATAGCTCCCCCTGCAAACTTGATTATGAAGCATGATGTAGACTTTCGAGAATCAACATCTCCTGCCATGTCTGCATCAGTAAAACCAACTAGCAAATGCTTATCACCACCAAAACTAAGACTTAAGTCAGTTGTACCTCTGAGATATCTCATAATCCACTTCACTACATTCCAATGCTCTTTATCTGGATTAGAGAGAAAACGACTCACTGTACCAACTACATAAGCAATGTCTAGCCTAGTACACACCATGGCATACATCAAACTACCAACTGCTGAGGCATATGGAACTTTCTTCATCTCTTCATTCTCTTCATCTGTAGAAGGACATTGGTTGATGCTCAACTTGAAATGAGGAGCAAGTGGACTAGCAACATGTTTAGCCCCAATCATACTAAACCTTTGCAGTACCTTCTTTATGTACTTCTCTTGCGACAAATACAGCTTCCTAACATCCCTGTAACGAGTAATGCTCATGCCTAAAATTTATTTAGCATGACCCAAGTCTTTCATGGCAAAAGACTTACTTAGCTTCTTCTTCAGCTCAGCAATCCTAGAAGCATTCCTACCCACAATCAACATAT
>JAOTAW010000006.1:3712750-3722766 GCA_025629945.1 Erythroxylum savannarum | reverse complement strand
CATAATATATTATTAACAAATCATAATGTTAATACATGAATCACAAATGTCCATTGGCCTAGGGCACACTACTAACATAAATGTCGTAGTGCTTCAGGAGTTTTGTGTGATAAGAAGATACTACTCAAGCTTAAAGGTAAATTACATCGTTTAACGATTAAATTAGTCATGCTCTATAGAGTAGAGTATTGGCCCATCAAACAAATTCATGTGCATAAGCTAATGGTGACGGAGATGAGGATGCTTCGTTAGATGTGCAACCTTACTAAAAAGGATAAGGTCAGGAATGTAATATTGAGGGACAAATTAAAGGTAGCTAATATTGTAGACAAATTAATATAGGCAAGACTTTAGTGATTTGGTCATGTTAAGAGAAGACACCAAGATTCTCTAGTGAGAAGATGCTAAAGAATCGTACTTAAAGATTGTAAGAGAAAAATAAGGAGGCCTAAGAAGAATTAGGAGTAGGTGATTAAAATGATATAAAAATGTTAGAACCTACTGAGGATATGACCCACAATAGAAAACTTTGGCATGCTAGGATTCAGATAAAAGTCCCTCGTAAAGAGATCCGGACAGTCCTTTTTAATCTTTTAACTCGTGCCTCTTGTAATTACCCCAAGAGGTAATTACTTATTAGGATTATTAGTATTAGTAATGGTATTACTTTATTGTTGTTGTTGTTGTTATTATTATTATTATTATTATTTTCTCTATTATTTCTACCAGCATTTTTATGTTTATTTTATTATATATATTATTACTAGTTTCTCTATTTTATTTATTATTATTTGTTTTTAACCATTATATTTATTATTATTATCTTTTAAACAATGTTTTTCTTTATTATTTATTATATATATAAATCTATATTTTATTATTATTTATTATTTATTATTTATTATTTTTCCCCCTCCATCATATTGTTAATTTGAAAATAGCTTTTCAACTAGTTAGTAGTAAGATTGCGTATTACTAGACCTCCTCAGACTCTGCGCTTTAGGGGAATTTATACTGAGTGTTGTTGTTGTAATAACACTCTCGAGATGGCAATAAGACCTTAATATCTAGAATAGTATAAGGGCTCTAAATTCGTAACAATACCTCTTCTAATAAAAAATTTAAAGGTTGATTGGTCCTAGATTTAGGTGAAATCTTTCAGCTCATTAGTGGATGATAAAAAACTAAAGGTTTAGAAGTTTTAGGTCTAAGGAAAAACTTTTAACTCCCTCTTTGAAGAAAAAATATATCTAAAATTTTCTAAGCCATATTTCTAGTATGAAATAAACTCTTTGATTTCAAGATAAAAATATATAGGCCTATAATTCACAATTTAGGTAAGAAATGAATTTCTTAGCTTTAAAATAAAAAATTGTACAGACATATGTCTTAGATATAGATAATAAAGAAACTCCTTAGTATTAAGGTAAAATCTAAAGGTCTATGGTCTTAAGTTTAAGAGCGTCCCATTTAACTCTTTATGTAGTATCCACTAACTCAAATATCAAATTTTGAATCACTTCTTCAACTTCTCAAATTTTCCTAAACAGATTCTAAAAGCATCAATTAGATGACTTGATAGTCAAAACATTTAATATTATTCTTATAAAATTTAAAAATAATATTTTCAACTGTTATAATTGAAAATAAAGGACTACTAATGCATACCAAATAAAATTATATAATTGATCTACATCCCTATTACAATCACAGTATCTATAAAAATAAGATTGATATCTAATTCAAACCTTATATAATTAATCAATATAAAACGAGTTTAATAAATGCACAAAAACACGTAAAAAAGTTTATGAAATCTGTGAAATTATATTCTTTATTCGAGATTTGTCTTGAATATTAGACTACACCCAAATACAAACTAACGTGATTCTAATATTCTTTTTTGTTTTACAAGTTTATAATAACATCAAGAGGATGATAATTTTTAATGTTATCATGAACTTAACATTTTTTAAATTAATGAAGAAAATATTATTCTATTATCAAAATTTTAAATGTGCATTAACCACTAAGTACTTTTAAACTTTTAGTCATCCACAAATTAAAGTTCATAAATATAAAAGATAATAAGAAGTTTATTGTTACAAGGGATTAATTTCTTGAAGTTTATGAGAATATACACAATCAAATAGAAAATTGAAATATTACATATATATTAACATGAGAACTTGTATACTTATGGTGGTATTAAGAATGAGAAGGTTTGTTCCCCATAATTCAACCTCATGTGACTAAATTTCGAGTTAAACTTGAGCTTTTTTCTTTTAATTTTAAGGTTTTCACCGGACGCATGCTCGAGCTACTTAAACCAAAGTTATAAATTTTTATAATAAAAACGATGTCTTTTAATTTTTAAAAATTTTAAAAAAATTTGGGCTTGGCCCATACTTGATTGAGCTTTGGGCTGCTTAAGCCTAATAAAAAATAATCGAGTTGGGGCTGCTTAAGTTCGATTAAGCTCAAGCTTAAACTATAAGCCTTCGATTCGATCAGCTTTCATGTCGAGTTCGGGCTAAGGTACAATACATGCCATTCGGAAACATAGGGCTTACAGATTGGAGAGTTCCCCTACTGACTTCATTAGACATAGACAACAAGCCTCCAGTTTTGCTTGTCTTTGGCAATTCTCTTCCATGCAGTATGACTTGAAACACTTGCACCTTTAGTAGTCATAATAATCATTGCCTTGTGCAACACTCCACTTGCAAAATTCCAATGTAAATTTTAAAGTAGACTCATGGTAGCTCAAGATCCAATTAAAACTATTCCTAATGTCATTGTAGTGGTTATTTAAGCAAAGGTAGCCTTCACACGTATCGTGAAGTTCCTCAAGGCATCTAAGCTACAAATTAATAACATTTGGAAAATGCAAAACATAGAGGAAGTTAGTCATGCCATTTCTCATTTTTATGAAAATGTTAAGGATTAATTCATATATTTTGTCATACTTTTATTCACCTTCACTTTCCTCTTTTGTATTACACACAGACATATTGGGCCAATGGTTCAGTTGATGGTTCATCGAGGTTTTACTGATTAGTTTGATACCACTCAGGGACCCGTAAGGGCACACAGGGAAATTATGACTCCAAACTAGGCCAACTGGCTACACCAAAGGCAAACAACTCTCGTTTGGACTAGACTATCGAGATCACGAAGTCGAATTGGAAGTATGTATACGTTAAGTAAGCTCCAGGTATGATGGATGAGACAACAAAACCACTCAGGGACCCGTAAGGGCACACAGGGAAACTATGACTCCAAACTGGGCCAACTGACTACGCCAAAGACAAACAACTCTCGTTTAGACTAGACTATCGAGATCACGAAGTCGAATTGGAAGTATATATACCTTAAGTAAGGTCTAGGTATGATGGACGAGACAATAAGCCCTCTCTAGCTCTCCTGGCTCACGGGCACAACTCTTATCTTTCCTCTTAGGAACCTTACTTCTCTCACATACTCTTACTCGTCATTCCCTGTTAAATAATCAAGTAGTAACGGAAATTGTTTCAAAATAGTCCCTAAACTGTCATAGACTTTCTGATACATAAAATCCTCAGTAGAGGCGAGTGTAGAGCATACTCATCCTACACCTAAACAATCAGGATATATGACTCAATGTTTTTGAAGTTTTCAGGAATGAGAAGAAGCTTAGAAAGAAACAAGCTTCATTAATCCTAATCAAACTGTTTTTACAACCTGCTTACAACTGAAAAGAAACCTTGCTTTTATAGGCGAAGCAAAGGTTAGAAAGGTAATTCTACCTAAGGACATAATAATTACATCTTTGAAAAAGAAGACTAATAATGCTACCTAACCTTATCAAAAAGAAATCTACTTTTACAAAAGTCTAAAGGTGAATAGTATCCTACTTTGTAAAAGTCAAAAGGTAAACAGGAAGATGATAAGATGGAATCTTTAACAGTGTTTGAATAGTGATTGTGGGACCATCTTTCATCGAAAGTCTTCACCAATGGTTGCCTGAAATGATGTGCTTACTTTAATGACTTCAAAGTCTTCAGTGGCATGATTGTCTCAAAAGAATGGTCTCATTATGATCCAAAGAATGCAAGGGATTATTTGTCACAAATTGATTCGTTCCATGATTGAAGATTGGATGGAGAGTCTGGATCATTCGAACTGTCAGTACTAGAGTGATTAGTCTTTTTTCTTTTAGTGGGACTGAGTTCACTTGTGTGTAGTTTATGCAGGAAATGGTTTAACTCATCTTCATTAGGACTGAAATAATCATCATTGGGATCTTAAGCATACTGAAAGTTGAGTTAGATGGTTGTGAAGGTCCTGCACTGTCTGAGACTATTTCTTCTGTGTCATATTTAGGACTATTGGAATCAGGAATATCAACTTCTGGTCCTTCTGATTCACCAGGGATAAATTCACCAGGATATGGTCCAATAGACGTAGAAAGGACTGGTGCATCCGGAAAGTGATTAATGTCCTTAAGAAAATCTCTTAGAGATTGAAGCGCATTCTCCTAATGTCGTGGCCAATATAAAGATGTGTGATAATGTTGGAAACGTTTTTTTGTGCAAAGAACACGAGTATGAGTTTCTCTGTATAGACGATGGAGAATAAAGAAGCAATGTGTTGATTGTCGTCTAATTGAAGCAGTCTATAGATGATGTTGTTGAATGATTATAGAACATTGTTGCTTTCATTTATCTAACGGTTGAAACCATTCCAGAAATGTTCATAATAAAGAGCTTCCATTGTTCAGATCACAAAGATTGTGGTATAACTGAAGAGGTGATATGGTAATGGCACAAACATAAAGGGCAGAGAGTGCCTAGAGATATTAGAATGTGTTTTCAAATATAGGATCTTAAAGAAAAGTCACATTAAGGTAGGGTGCTTTGAGATTGAACATAGTAGGATTGCCAAGAGAATTATGTTCACTCAAAAACTGATGCAAATAATATAACAAGCTAATACAAGCAAGTGAGGCAATTTCAGACAACTACTAGCTATAAAAGGAAAAGACTTCTTTGTAAAAGCAATGAGAGGTTCACTAGCCATCTTTTTGTGATTTTTGTGACAAAATTGTGAAGAAACAAAGGAGTCAATGAAGATATTAGGCCGAAGAGAAAGAAGATACTTCTAGTGGGAGAAAGTATATGGTGGCCATGGAGGATGTTGTCGAAGTAATGTAGATAAAGTTGTAGTGCTAGTATCAGTTGGGAAGACAAGTTGTCTTTGATCAGGAATCTTTACAGGTGGAAGATTCTGATATATTTGCTTTATATGCTTGACAACGTCGGTTTGTTCCTTTGTCCAAGATGGTGGATTCTTTTTCAAAAGCTTAGATAAGCTTGATGTATAAGCAACCATGTATGGAATGAAATCTCAGATATAATTGACAATTCCAAGGAATTGTTGACATGCTTCATAGTGAGATGTTCATCTAGAAATTACAATAGTTCTTTGGCAATGTGTGGACCTGGCTGGTAGAATCCATCTTTGAATTGCATACCCAAGAATTCAATTTATGTAGTGCCAATAATACTTTTCGAGGCCGAAAGCATAATCTCATAATGTTGAGTGAGATCTAAAAATCTTTGTAAAAGGGCCATATATTCCTCATGGGTCTTTGAGAACAGTAAGATGTCGTCATTGTAGATCAATGCACTGTTAAGGATAGGCTCATAGATCTTTGTAATGGATTTCTGAAACAGTGATGAAGCAACTTTAAGTCCAAATGGCATAACAGTCCAATGGTATCGTGCATTGGGAATGCAGAATGTAGTCTTATGTCTTTCTTTTGGGTGAATACCCAATTGCCAAAATCCTGCCTTACGATCAAACTTTGAGAAGATAACAACTTCTTTAAGGAATAGTACTTGAGTACTTATCTTTGGTAAAGGAAACTTGTCATCCTGTAGGAAAGCATTCAGAGGTCTATATTCAATGACTAATCTTTTCTTTTTACATTTCTGCTTTGAACTTTTGTTGATATAAAACGCTTGACAAGCCCAATCCGAATTTGTGAGCTCGATTAGTCTTTGCTTCAAAAGGATTGCACACTCATCAAGTGCGAGCTTTAGATCATTAGGGTTCATCCCTGGATGTGTGGCTTTTGTAGAATTAATATCCTCGTTCTTCTTAAATGATAGACTTATGAAAAAGTCAGCATTTTTCCACAGAGAATATGGGTGAGTAAACTGTGAATAAGAATCTAGACAGTATTCCAACAGTTTATCTCGAAGTCCAGTGTAATATGCAGGAACCTGGGTTAGTTCAAACACATTTTTTTATATCAATGTATGGACTGAATAATGATCGATACCTGAGGCCTGTGAGTAGGATCTGCAAAGGTGAGGCTTTACTGTATGTATCCATACCAATCAAAATGTCTGGGCCTGGTGGATTGGTTCTAAGAACTTTAGTCCATACTGTACATTGAGGAAAGAAGCGAATTACCATCAGCAGTAGTAAAATATTCTTCATGAGAAGTCTATGCGTCAGATGATAAGATGTTGGGCTTCATGATTGTACAACTGGATCCAATATTTATAAATCCAATAGCCTTAATGGGCTTATCGTATTTATCCTATTGAAAGAGTTGGACCTGGATGTAAGGTCGTTGCACTGGTGTACGATCTAGTTTCAAACAAGTCTGCTGTAGCATGTATAATGAATCATCGTATATAGAGGCAGATGAAAGAGATGATTCTTCTTCAGAAGTAGATACAGAGATAACAAACTTGGTATCTTTGTTCTCTTGAGATTGCTCCTCAATTAATTCCTTAAAGTCGTTGTTAGAATGAATTGGTAAAACAAAATTGAGCTGTTTCAACAACTTGAGACCTTTCTTTGTTTTGTGAGGACATTTATTTGCAAAGTGTCCATGTTGTCCACAGAGAAAACATCGAGTCGACTTATGTTGATATAAGGACTTTTTGAAGAATCGAACAAATCTTCTTTTTATACCGCCGTTCTTCCTTTCATAGGATTTCTTCCATGGCTTATAGCCTTCTTTCTTTCTGTGGATCTTTCTCCTAGGGTAGACTTGATTAATATTAGCTTTCTTCTTACTATGACACTCACAAGTCTTTTTATCTTTGCATTTTATCTGGAGATAAGGCTTCTTACAAGCCTGTTTGAGAACTGGACTGCCTTTAATGATATTCTTGAGCATAGTATGCTGATCACATAACTTATCAAGAGAAGCTAATGCAAGCTGATAGATTTCTCCAAGAGATATCGTTGACATGTCTCATTGTAGAGACACTATGGTCCTTTGTAGTTCTGGCTGTAACTCATCTGGAAGGGATAATATATAAGTATATCGAAGATTAACATCATTCCATCCATTCAAGAGATAATACCTTTCCGTCATGCATTGGTAATGCTTCTGGATATCACGCTTATCAAGAAAACAACATTTCATAGCGAAGTATTCTTGACGGATTTGTTTATCAATGAGCTCAAAATCACCAATAAATTCTTTGTGAATTATGCCAAGTAGTGCTCCAGTTGTAGTGACTTGAATGTACTGAAGGCGTTGATAATCATTTATACTTTGCCACTATTCTCGCAAAGTACCAGTGAAACGAGATGTGAATTCAGACAAAATATTTGGCAAGTGATAGTTTGGTCTGGTCATTTGAAGATCAATCCAAGCACCGAATTCATGTATCCTATCCCTCCACTTCTTTGGGGGTAGATCGTCGAATGTAAACCAAGGTCCTGAAGTAGGCTTGGTTGTAGTAGTAGCAGGCTGCACAGGCTCAGTTTGTGTAGCACGTGGTGCTGGTTCAGGTCTGAAAGGTTCAGTACCTGTGGATTCTGCTTCACTTATTTCAGGTTCAACTTCAGTATATTGAGGCATCGTCATCAGAACATTGGATAATTATGAAAGATCAGTAAAATGTGATGAAGAATCAGATGATGGTTTTGAAACTGGTTCAAATGATGACTCAGAGACTAGTTCAGATGGTGTTGCAGAAACTTCAGATGTTTGAACAGAGGCTGAATCAAATAGTTCAGAGGCTTCTGTATGATCTGATTGAGAACTTAAATCTTTTGCAAGAGATTTAGTGGTCAGAGTTGCAAGAAACTCTGTCTGTTTAGCTTTGTCCTTCCTAAGAGAAGAGGTGGAAGGTTGAACTTTCGATGGAGATGTTGGAGGTGAATGAATCTGTAACGGTTTACTCTACTGTTGAGTTGGTTCAAAGGGTGTGTATGAGGTTGATGGCTTAGGAACCTTTGAAGACTCAAAAACTCGTTGTTTAGGCAAATGATCATATTTTGCCTTGATTTTGATTTCTTTGGTTTCTCCGGAGTTTTCTGAGGATGTATATACTGTCTAATCAAAGGATAATTAAATTTGAATACCTTTGAGTAGTCAACTTCTTCTGGATACTTCTGATACATAGGAGACGGATATGTTGGCTGTGTATTTGGAAATTTCGAAGAGGATGAGCCATAGATTGTCCTTGATTGTGCAGAATGCATGGTAGCTTCCATTTGTTGCACAATTCCTTGTATCTTTTGTATCTCATAAACTTTAAAGTCGAAGTCAGGCCCCATGTAATGGGTAGAGATGTATTGTCAAAGTTCAACATCAAAACGCTAAATCTGAGCTTTGTATGATTGATACATCTGTTAGATTTGTTTAGAAACTGCATCGACTTTAGTATGAGTGGCGTGATTTTGTTGACTGATTCCATCCAGCTTAGAATCAATCCTTCTTAGAACTTTGTTCTGCGCTATTGCGTTGGATGTTTGCCAGTTGAGAACTTCCTGTGGCTCGGATGTAAGGGTTATAGATAACTCGAGTTGATTCATCAGTACTCCTAGTTAACTGAGGACAGTCTTCCTCGTATGGGTTTGTCATCATACAGGGTATAGGAGTAGGAGTCATAACAGGAACTTCTGGCTTAGATCGATATGTAGATCTACAAGCAGATGACTTTAACATCTCTTGTAGAAATTTAGGTCTGGATTTTTTTGTCATTTGACCTGTACAAGAGCTAGAATCATCTAGATCTGGATCATCACTAAGAGGATGATACTCACGAGAAGGTTTACAGAGAGATTTGGGCTTTTTCTTCTTCCTTCTCCTTCTTAAATAGCAATCATCATCATCATCACTATATGACTCAAGGTTGAGACAGATCTCACAGTCTGGTTCGCGCATGGATGGGTCGACGTCCCATACAAAATGTCCACAATAATGATTAACATAGACTGGATCTTTGTTGGATTTAACGTAATGAATAGGAGGACCAGATTTACCTTCCATAGGTGAAAATACGAGTTGGATTATAAGGATTGACCCGGATATTGAAGGTCCAGTTGGATCTTCATTGGGCAGTGCATAGATGGACTTTACAGTTCCATCTCTCAAGGTCTTCAGAATCGGAGGAGTCGTCGTATGAAAAGAGTGTCGATGAGGCGCGTGGAATACCTTTTGGTAGTTGGTGATCCATTCAGTAGGCATCAACTTTTCAAGCTCTTGTGTTGTAAGTTGCTTCGGGATCTGAATGATAATAGTCTGATAATTGGAACGATCAGTGACCATGTAAAGTGCATCCGAAGTAGAATTTGGGAAGTTGAGGTCCAAAGCATGATTCTGTAGACGATAGATCATCTGGTGGTGTAGAGTAGCCATGATGGCTGTAGGATCTTGATCTGCTCCAGTGATCTGGATCTGAACTTGTAGCTATTCAGACAAGGTAGGATCATCCAACCTGATGTTGAAATCAGGTGCTATGGTCAACATCAGGTTATCCATTCGATCCATAGGTTATGCACATTGATTTGAAACACGGGATAATTAATTGAATTTTATAATAGTTAATTATGACCAAAGATTATATAGCCTCTGTTCGGTTAGACTTATACCAGTAGTGTAACGCCCCAAATTAGGGGTTAAAATATTAAAGGAAGTTAGTATGAATTATGTTTGTTATTTGCTTATTAAATATTTACTTAATTGTGCATAAGTATTTTGGCATGCATTCATGGCA
>JAOTAW010000006.1:3695356-3706071 GCA_025629945.1 Erythroxylum savannarum | reverse complement strand
AAACAGCCCCTTAGAAAAATAAACAGCCCCTTAGAAAAATAAAGGCTACAAAACCCCTTGTGAGAAGGCAACAGCTTGTAAAATCCCGTAAGCACGTGACTTTCCTCACATTAGCGTCCAAACAGACAGCGCGAGAAACAAAAGCTATCAAAACCCTTTGCGAGAAGGCAACAACTTGTAAAATCCCGAAAGCACGTGACGTTCCTCACATTAGCATCGTAACCGCTTAATCATAGACGTCAAACTAAAACCGCTGGGAGTGCGACATCATCAGATCGAACGGTCCACGAGTAAGCGTTCTCAAAGAGAGGTCTTAGGGTTTCGTGTTCCCAATAACTCCCACTATATAACCTCCACAGTTACTGCTCTTCCGGTGCGGTGCAGTTTTGTTCTGCCCTCCCAAATTTCCTTATCTTATCCCAAAAAACCCAAAAAAATTTCCCTCCGACTTTGTCATTCGTCTTAGTTGTCGTCGTCTCGTCGTCTGACGATCCTATACCCGGTCTACGCCTTTCTCTCCTCTTACTCCCAAAAATTCAACAAATTTACGGTTTTAGACGTCTAGTCCTAGGGCTGAGGTTATCTGTTCGAGTTATAGTCTGTGATTACTTTATACCTCGAGGTTGATTTGCAGAACGATACAGGACAGGGAAAGTACGTCAAAATAAAAAAGAAAAAAAAAGAGTAGCGATAAGAAGCGAAAAGAAGGATCTAGAAGGTTTTTCCTTTTTTGGTGGCTGTTAAAGATGGCGCATATTCAAGTTCAGCATCAGGCGGCGGTTCAGGTGTCTGGTGCGAACGGAGTGGCGGCACAGACGGCCGGTGGTGGTGCTGGAGCTCCGTTGGCGACGACATCATTGTATGTTGGAGATCTGGACTGGAACGTCAACGACTCGCAGCTCTACGATCTGTTTAATCAGATCGGTCAGGTCGTTTCGGTTCGTGTCTGCAGGGACTTGACGAGTCGGCGATCTCTCGGCTATGGTTATGTTAACTATAGCGACCCTCAGGACGGTTAGTCTCGTGTCTTCGCTTAGTTAATTGAATTTATTTAAAAAATACATAGTTCTCATTATAGCACTTTGCAATTAGTGGCATCATAAGGAATTTCGATGGTGATGTGTGGTTAATTGTTAATAGTTGAATACTACAACTCTGAATGTGTTATATTCGGCGGAGATGAGGTTTGTTAGGGTCAAGAAAGTTTTTGAATTGGTCCATTGAAAATCTTTTGTGGGGATAACAAAGAAGGATGGGGGACTGAATTATACCCTTTTGACAGAGTTGGAACAATTATCACCGCACTTTATTGTATTCAATGTATTTGTACTTGGACGAAGGCCATGTAAAGTTCGAGATGTCAAGTAGCAAACACTAAATTTTAATATGCTGGTTGTAAATTTGGTGATATGATGGAAAGGATTAATATGAGTCAAATGGTTAAAAGGAGTTATACTGAGTTGCTTCTATTTTTATGGCTGTACCAATGGACTCAGATTGAGATTCTGGGAGAGGCTCGACTATTTTTGGTTTGCGAATATTAGCAGTATTTGGATATGCTTATATATGGATGATTGTTAGTCTTAGGGATTCATACATGATACATAGTGAATCATGTCTTAGATAACTTTTATCTGAAGGGGGAGAAAAAGTAATGTGAAAGAGGCAGTTGGTGCTTTAGTCTTTGTTGCAGCCTGTATGGTTGCTTCCTATATCTTGAAATTATATCATATTTCATGTCACTCTCTGTTTTTCCATACAAAATGTGCTTACACTTCTTCCGTTCAGCCGCACGGGCATTGGATGTACTTAATTATACTCCACTCAACAACAAGCCCATCAGGATCATGTACTCCCATAGGGACCCCAGTATTCGTAAAAGTGGAATGGCGAATATATTTATCAAGGTACTAGCAGTGGTTTATCTGCTTTCTTTTCCTATTGTTGAGCTGCCGTTTTACTCCCTCTTCCTCCCTCTCTGGCTCACTTCTTGTGCAGGGAAGTAGGTTGTTCTTATCTCTCTTTTAAGTTATATCCTTGACTTGGTGTTGATATTTACTTGGCATTGTGTTATGGTGACTGCAGAACCTGGACAAGGCTATTGACCACAAAGCTCTCTCTGATACCTTTTCTTCATTTGGCAACATCCTTTCATGCAAAGTGGCTACTGATTCTTCTGGACAGTCAAAAGGATATGGTTTTGTACAATTTGACAGTGAGGATTCTGCTCAAAATGCTATAGATAAACTCAATGGCATGCTGATAAATGATAAACAAGTGTATGTTGGGCACTTTCTTCGTAGGCAAGACAGAGAAAGTTCTCCGAATAATTCAAAATTTAATAATATCTATGTTAAAAATCTCTCTGAATCGTCAACGGATGATGATTTAAAGAATGTTTTTGGTAAATATGGTTCAATCACCAGTGCTGTTGTGATGAGAGATGGAGATGGAAAGTCGAAGTGTTTTGGGTTTGTCAACTTTGAAAATGCTGATGATGCTGCTAAAGCTGTTGAAGCTCTCAATGGGCAGAAATTTGATGACAAGGACTGGTATGTGGGGAAAGCCCAAAAGAAGTCTGAAAGGGAGTTTGAATTGAAGACACGGTTTGAGCAAAGTTTGAAAGAAGTTGTGGATAAGTACCAAGGGGTGAATCTTTATGTCAAGAATTTGGATGATAGCATCAATGATGAAAAGCTGAAAGAATTATTTTCTGGGTTTGGCACAATTACGTCATGCAAGGTATGTTGTCGTTGGCATGTTGTTATAGGAGACTTGTTAACCTGGCTTGTGGCTTAGCCAAACATTTTTCTACTTTTTGGACTTCCAGGTCATGCGTGATCCTAGTGGAATCAGCAAAGGTTCTGGATTTGTTGCATTCTCTACTCCTGAAGAAGCAACACGGGCTGTAAGTCTGAACTTTTGTGATTGTTATTCCTTTTATCATTCATTGTAGTTATTTTTATTGTTATGGTTAATCAGCAAGCTGAGATGAACGGGAAAATGATTGTTAGCAAACCACTGTATGTGGCACCTGCACAGCGAAAAGAAGAAAGAAAAGCGAGGCTTCAGGTATTGTCTTTGGTGGTTAAACATGATATTGTCATAGAATGTTCTTTTATTAGTTTAATTTCATCAAGGGTGTTGTCTTTTGACTTTTGGTTTGTTAATTTTTTTCTTTGTGTATGTTATTCCCAGCTCTCTATATGCTCATATGTTATGGTTTTACTTCTATCATGTTGAGTTGAATTGATTCATATTTCTTTCACCTTTGGGGAAATATAGTATTTCCTTTACCTAACAAGTTACATCTGAAAGGTTATAGAGATGCATCATTACTTGCAGTTGTGTTTTGACAGCAGACAAATTGTTGTTTATGAGGAGGACTATGTTGTCATTAATTTAGGATCTTGACACTCTGCTAAGTCCTTGACACATGATCTTGTGTGGTAAAATGCTGTTTGTTTTATCCTAGATACCCAAGTATACTAACGACTGTAAGGCTATGGCTTCTATGATAGAAATGGAGTGGTATAGCATCATGAACACAGTATGGGTATTGTTCATTATGACGGAATTTGTTATATTTGCTAAATATGATCGACTAGTGCCACAAATTGTTGTTGTGTCATTACTTTTGATAGCTACAAATAAGCAGACGGTTACAGATATGACTTCTTGTGATTTCTGTTCTTGAATTTTATTTATGTGCAGGCTCAGTTTTCACAAATGAGGCCTATTGCCATGGCACCTTCTGTGGCTCCGCGAATGCCATTATACCCTCCTGGTGCACCAGGTATGGGGCAGCAATTTTTATATGGTCAAGCCCCACCAACTATCATTCCTCCGCAGGTGACTTACCCATCCTGCCTTCTTATTGTAAATTGACAATTTGGTATATATATATATGTTTTGTTTCATACACATTTAGAGTATTAAGCCAAGTGATAGTAGGAGAAATGTTCTTTACGTCAATCTGTCACAGGCTGGATTTGGCTATCAGCAGCAACTTGTTCCTGGTATGAGACCTGGTGCACCTATGCCAAATTTCTTTGTACCTTTGGCTCAGCAGGGTCAACAGGGGCAACGCGCTGGAGGACGACATGGTTCAGGTCTTGTTCAGCCGGGTCAGCACCCTGTTCCTCTGATGCAGCAGCAGGTCACTAGAAATTGATATTCCTATTTCATTGCATCTTTTATTGTTTTTATTTTCTCACAAATTATTTAAAAAAGTAAAATGCTTGTCTCAGATGCTACCTAGGGGGCGTGTTTATCGTTACCCTCCTGGTCGCAATGTGCCAGATGGTCCAATGCCAGGCATGCGATCTGTTCCCCAGGATATTGGTGGCATTTCTGTGCGAGATACCCCTGTGGGGCAGCCTTTGCCTGTTACTGCTTTGGCTACAGCTCTTGCAAATGCAACTCTAGAGCAACAAAGGACGGTATGTCACCATGATTATCTTTGAATCTGCGTTCCTTGTTATGCTTTGTTGAGCTTGGATTTTGTATTGGTGTTGAAATCTGGCTTTTGGATTGTGGTTGACAGTTGCTGGGTGAAAGTTTGTACCCTCTAGTAGAACAGCTGGAAGGTGATTCAGCAGCGAAGGTCACTGGGATGCTTCTAGAGATGGATCAGACTGAAGTCTTACATCTGCTCGAGTCACCTGAGGCTTTGAAGGCAAAAGTTTCCGAGGCCATGGAGGTTCTTAGGAGTGTTGCTGCCCAGCAGCAGGCCAACAATCCAGCTGATCAGCTTGCCTCGTTGTCCCTCAGCGACAACCTGGTCCCCTAACTTATTTCGACCTTGGTTGAAAAGAGTATGTTATAGTTTTATGATAAAACCTAAAATTAAGTTTCGTCGGTAGAGCAAGACTCATCTACTTTCTTTAGTTTGGTTTGGTTTGAACGTCGAACCTTGCGTACAGCTCTTGATAGGAGTTGATTGACAGTTTCAATTATGGATCTTTTGGAGTCCTTAATTGATTTCCAGTTTTAAAACGGGTTTTGGCATTTATTTGATCAGATTATTAGTGTTATGGCAAGTGATGTTTGGCTTGTTGTTTGTAAGCACGCCCTTACCAGTTGCATAGCCTGAGAGGATTATATAATGTCTCATCCTTGAAAGGTAGTTTAAATTATGATAGGTGCAATAACTTTAAGACGTATGGTGCGGAAGAAATCAGATTTTGCAGGAGACGGATCATTGTATTATGATGACTACAAGGAAAATATGTTAAAAGATGTGAGAGGGTACCAGCATCCAATGGACGACTTGTTTTACCTTTGTTGATGCTGGCACTACGGAGGTGTGGGTGTTTGTGGGATAAAGAAATATTCTTGTTTCAATTAAAAACAGGATGGAACATCGTTTTGGCAGAGGATCTGGTGACGGCGGGACAAGCCATTTTTGCTTCTTGGAGCCGGGTCAAGTCTCAGACTTAATATTTCCACCAAGCCTGCCGATTATTTAAAAGTAAACTTGGAGTGCAGGAAATAAATAAAAAGAACTATGTAGTGTGGTTGGTAGGGGAATGGTGGATTACGTTCAATGTTCTTTTGGTCTGATGGATGAGACGACGTATTAAGAGTTAAAAACAAAAAAATATAATAATATTTATTAGTATTATAATAATAAAAAAATTTCAAATTAAAATGATCCATTGCCGCCCGGAAAAGTTTCAGCCTGGACCCCCAGGAGACATTGACTACACCTTCTTCCTTTGAACTCGTCAAAAACTTGGTGGACAAGAAATCCCGCGTATTTGGTGGCCGGTGGAGCACTACCAAGCACCAACGACCATTCACTCGAAATTGAGTCAAATAGGCCAGAGAAAGATCATTTTGGATACTGAAAGTCATCAAACTATTTCCAGGCAGAGGCAATGAGTGCTGCAACTGTTCGACACATCTCAGAATGCTTCGTGAAAGCTGCACACATCACCGAAGAAGCAAAGAAGCCTTGGCATTTGACACCATGGGATGTTGCTATGCTCACTGTGCAATACATCCAAAAGGGTCTTCTTTTTGCCAAGCCATCAGAAAGCTTCGACCTCCTGGCTCTCTTGGAAAAGCTGAAGCATTCACTGTCCCTGACCCTCGTCCATTTTTTTCCACTCTCTGGCCGTCTTGTAACCTCCAAAAGTGAAGACCCACCAACATATGTAGTATTTGTGGATTGTATGAACAGTCCTGGAGCCGGGTTTATTCACGCATCAGTAAATTTGACAATCTCTGATATCCTATCTCCAACCTATGTACCATTGGTTGTTCAATCGTTTTTCGATCACGACAGAGCAATCAACCACGATGGTCATACTAGGCCGCTGCTATCGATTCAAGTCACAGAATTAATCGATGGAATCTTCATAGGGTGCTCCATAAACCACTGCATCGCTGATGGTACCTCTTTTTGGCATTTCTTTAACGCATGGTCTGAGATCTTCCAAGCAGGAGATAATATCCCAATATCACGCCCACCTCTGACGAAGCGTTGGTTTCCAGATGGCCACGGTCCATTTATTAACCTTCCGTTTACCCATCACGAGCAGTTCATTTGCCGTTTTGAAGCTCCGTTGCTTAAAGAAAGGTTCTTTCATTTCTCTACGGAATCTATTTCAAGACTCAAAGCAAGAGCCAATGCAGAGTATAAAACCAACAAAATTTCCTCCTTCCAGTCTTTGTCTGCACTTGTCTGGAGGTGCATAACACGAGCACGTTGTTTACCACACGATCAAATTACCGGTTGCAGGTTGGCGGCAAATAACAGGTCAAGATTGAACCCACCTTTATCTCCAGACTACTTTGGGAATTCAATTCTGCCTCTCAGAGGGTCCACTACAGCTGGTAATTTGTTGGAACACGATCTTGGTTGGGCTGCTTGGCTACTACACGAAGTTGTGGTTAATAACAGTGATACAAAGATACGGGATTTGCTTGACTCGTGGCTCAGATCTCCTGTTATATATCATATAGCTCAGGTGTTTGATCCATATAGCGTGATGATGGGGAGTTCACCAAGATTCAATAAATATGGCAATGAATTTGGAATGGGTAAAGCTTTGGCGCTTCGCAGTGGCTATGCACACAAGTTCAGTGGTAAGGTGTCGGCATACCCTGGTCGGGAAGGTGGAGGAAGTATAGATCTGGAGGTGTGCTTGCCTCCAGATACAATGACTGCTCTTGAAGCTGACGAGGAGTTCATGAGTGCTGTTTCTCCATTCCAACACTAATATTATGCTTCATTATTGCTTTCCGGCCACCGTGTTGCACTTTCATTTCAGTATCGTATGTTGACCAATGTAATAATAAAAGAAGGAAACCTTCAAGTTCTTATCTTGCAATTATGACCTTCAGTAATTGTCTTTCTGTTATCTGAAAGAACATTTACGTGTGTGCAGATTGTGACTTGAGCACGGCTAGCTTCGTTGGGAAGGGTATGAATCCTAAGACTTTTTGGATCGGTAGAAGAATAGTACACCTCAACATTACCATGTTTATTATGGTCAAACAATCTCCTGCAAAAAGAAAAAGTCAATTTTAGCTATTAGTTAGATTGAACGATGAATTACTGTATTTTTTATTTATTATAATTATTTATATTGATTGTTACGTTTTTTTTTTTTAGGTAAAGGAAACTATCATTAACCATATAAATAAGTTAAACAAGGGGAATAGACACCCAAACTTTCAAACGAAAGAAATTGCAAGAAACTCTAGCAAGTTCATAAGCTCCCACATTTCCTCGTCGATTAATCCAAACAACAGAAATATTAGAACGACTTTCTAATATTAATTGGCAATCTTTAATAATGCAGCCAAATTCGGAATGATCTTCTTGGTGTGATTTAATGGCGAGCACGACAAGTTGAGAATCAGTAAAGACACTTCCCACCTGTTGCATATTGTTAACCATCCAAATAAGAGCCTGTCGAACCGCTAACGCCTCCGGCACTAACGCTGAATGTAGACCATCAAACAAACCAGAAACTGCATGTTGAAAGAGGCCTTCAAGGTTCTCAAGGATAAAGCCAAACCCCGATGTTCCCATACTCTGAAATCTTGCCCCGTCGACGAAAAGATGCCATTCATCCAAGCTATCTGTTGCACATTTATTTATGTATTTTCTTTAAAAAAGGTACAATCGATCACATTATCTTTTCCACTGAGAAGCAAACACCTCTCAATTAAGAACTACTTTCTTCTAACACGACAAAACTTGGCTAGCACTTACCATTGGAAAAGATTGCTTGCTGGCCCTTTGGAAAACTACTTTGTCTAAACAAATTGTGGTTTGGTATGACCAAAAGAACGGTATGTTATGATAAAAGAGAATGTATAGACCCAATTCATTGAGTCCATAAACGTCACTTTCTGCAGATGTTGCCTTCCCATAAACCTACTAACATTTCCAGGAGAAGAGTTTGCATAATGTGGGATGTTGAAAATGAGTTAAATGTACTAAACTCCTTATAAAACTATTATGCATCCCCTTTTGTTAAATATTCCTAACAGAAAGTAGGAAACACTGTCATATTAATCCAATTAACACATGTGACAGGTTACAACTGTAACAATTACACATGAAAAAGACAATATTGTTAAATAAATGAGAAATAAAATCTTACCAATGCCATTCCACAATTTAAATAATGTTCAAATACTTCTTTAATATGAAAAATGGTCATGCTCTTGGTTGTATTCTTTTGTTATTAGGTTAAAAGTGTATTTTCAACCTTAACGTTTATAATAAAATATAGAACAGAACCTAACGTTTCGAAGCATTCAAATTGAATTGTAATATTTTCAAAACAACCCCTAAGTGAATGAAAAATTTAATGAAATTAACTCCCCGTCAATTAAACTTCATATCAATGCTGACATGATATTATTTTTATTTTTAAATAAAAAGGAGTCTCATTGCTATATGTCAAGTAAGACTCACTGTCTAAAATATATGAGTATGAGTCTCATTTTCACATGACAAGTGGGACCCACTGTATGAGTATAAGCAGTGACCTCGCTGCCAAGTGACTATGAGACTCACTTTTTAATTAGTTTAAAAAATTAATTATATGGCTGAGACCTACAAGCATAATGACACTTTAAAAAGATACAAACATAATGACACTTTAGAAAAGATACATAATTATGAAGACAACTAATATAAGGGTCCTATAAGGAGGACTGAAATCTTAGTCATTACTTATGTCGAATCGATTCTGGGAGGAGTAGAATCTTAGTCATTACTTATGTCGAATCAATTCTTACCACGACTGAAGATTGGACGGAGAGGCTTCATCACTTGAGCTGTTAGTGTCACAATGAGTTCTATAGGTCCTTTGTCTTTTGCTGGGGCTAGCATTGTCTGTGTGGAGTCTTTACAGGAATTGATTAAGCTCTTTTTCATTAGGGATAAAAATGTCATCATTGGGCCTAATGGAAATGCCATCATTAGGGTCTTGAGCATCTTGGAAGAAGGAAGCTGGAGGTTGTGAAGGTCCTACAGTGTCAGAGGAATCTTGGACTAGTGTCACATTATCTGATTCAGAATAGATCTGTTTGAACCTTGTATGTCTACTTTTGGTGCTTCAGGTTCACCAGAATAAATTTTCCTGGGTAGGGTTTTAGAGAAGAAAAGATGACACGTGTGTGTTGAGGAAAATGATTGATCTCTTTAAGAAAACTCCTAAGAGATTTAAGGACATTTTCCTTGTACCTTGGCCAGTAGAATGCCAAGTGATGGAAAAAGACTCTATTGTCTGAATAGATTACACCACTATGTGCTGTGAGATATGGATGATGGAGAATAAAGAAACATTGTGCAGATTGTTTCTTTAAAGGCACTTCCCATAATAGATGTTATTTAATGACTATGGAAAGTTGCTTTCTCCATTGTTCTAGTGGTTGATACCACTCAAGGAAAGTCCATAATAGGGAGCTTTCATTATCTCGGTCATAATTTATTGGTAGACCTGTAGAGGAGGTAAGGTGATAGCATATGCATAAAGGGCAAAAAGTGCCCAAAGATATCATAATGTATTCTTGAAAAGTGAACCATTAAGAAAGAACACATTAAGGTATGGGACTTTACGGTTGAACAAAGAGGCACTACAAGGAGAGTTAGTCTGGCTAAGGAAGAGGTGTAGATAATATAACAGACTCAATCGGGAAAGAGATAAAACTTCTGCCACAGTAGTGGGTGCACTAGCAATCAGAGGAAAGAACATTTTCGTTCTTCTAGTAGTAGGTAAGTCAGTCATGGAAAAGAGGATAGGGTTATGGCTCAAGATAGTGATTATACTGGTAGGAAGGGATAGGAAATCAGCTAGGATGTTACCTTTGGTTGAATGGTGAATTTATAACATGAAATCCTTCTGGTGAGAGTAGCATTCCAATGTTGGAGAATGCTCTAGCCTTTGTCAGGAATCTTCAAGGCTAGTGGATGTTGACAGGCTTGTTTTAGATGTATGGCTCTAGTTTGCTCCTTTCCCCATGGTGGTGGATTCTTCTGTAGCAATTTTGATAGGGATGATGAATAATGAATCACGTGAGGAATGAAATCTTAGATATAATTAACAATTCCAAGGAATTGTTGTATCTGTTTGATTGTGAGATTTTTGTTAGGAAAGTGAAGTAGTTCAGTGGCAATATGTCGACCAGCTTGATATAATCCATTGTGAAAATGCATACCTAAAAAATCTATTTGGATTGTCCAG
>JAOTAW010000006.1:3621511-3632428 GCA_025629945.1 Erythroxylum savannarum | reverse complement strand
CCAGTGCCATCTAGATGGAAGGGCATTTGTGAGGAAGGACAAGAATTCAATTCCTCCATGTGTAATTCAAAGTTAATTGGAGCTAGATATTTCAACAAAGGAGTGATAGCTGCAAATCCAGGGATTAACATCAGCATGAATTCAGCCAGAGATACTCAAGGCCATGGCACTCACACTTCATCGACAGCCGCTGGAAACTACGTCAAAGATGCTACATTCTATGGCTATGCTACTGGAACAGCAAGGGGTGTGGCAGCACGATCAAGGGTGGCCATGTACAAGGTGTTGTGGGATGAGGGAAGATATGCAGCGGATGTTCTTGCTGGAATGGACCAAGCAATCGCTGATGGTGTCGATGTGATTTCTATCTCTATGGGATTCGATGAGGTGCCATTGTATGAGGATCCTATAGCAATTGCCTCGTTTGCTGCTATGGAGAAGGACGTGTTAGTATCATCTTCAGCAGGAAATTACGGGCCAACTCCAGGCATCTTGCATAATGGAATACCATGGGTGTTAACCGTTGCTGCAGGCTCTGTAGACCGTTCTTTTGCTGGAGAATTGATTCTAGGCAATGGCCTAACCATGAGGGGGTGGACTCTATTCCCAGCGAGTGCCGTTGTAGATGAACAACTTGTTATCTACGATAGGACCTTGTCAGCTTGCAACTCAACTGAGTTGTTATCACAAGCTGCATCAGCTATCATCTTGTGTGATGACATTGGGATTTGAGGATCCAAAAGAACACAATTGCTAGCGTGTCAAATATTGTGCTTGGTGCTATATTTGTGGCAGATGAACCTACATTACTGGAAAGTATCACTTTTCCTGTTCCTGGAGTTGTCATAAGCCCAAATGACGCTCAACAAGTTACGCATTATGCCACAACTGCTAAAAACCCTGTGGTAAGTATAAAATTTCAGCAAACTCTTTTGGGTACAAAACCTGCACCAGTTGCAGCTTCTTACACTTCAAGCGGTCCTTCTCCAAGCTATCCAGGTATTTTAAAACCAGACGTAATGGCTCCAGGGACACTTGTTTTAGCCTCTTGGATTCCAAATGGTTATAACGCAGTAATCGGTGCGAATATACACTTGTTGAACAATTTTGCTTTGCTCTCTGGGACATCGATGGCTTGTCCTCATGCTTCTGGCATTGCTGCACTTCTTCGAAGTGCACACCCAGAATGGAGTCCCGCTGCCATTAGGTCGGCCATGATTACCACAGCAAATCCATTGGACACCACTCTCAATCCAATTAGAGACAATGGTAGGAATTTGGATGCTGCATCCCCTTTAGCTATAGGAGCAGGACAGATTGACCCCAACCGAGCACTAGACCCTGGTTTGATTTATGATGCTACTTCTCAAGACTATGTGAATCTTTTATGTTCCATGAATTACACTAAAAACCAAATATTGACCATCACCAGATCAAACAAGTATTCTTGCTCAAAACCTTCGCCTGACCTTAACTACCCATCCTTCATCGCATTGTATGACAACAAAACATATTCGCGACATATGACTTTTGACAGGACTGTCACAAATGTTGGAAAAGAAGGTGCAGTTTATAAGGCAGTGGTAATTGCTCCAAAGGGTTCCGTGGTGGATGTATCACCTCCAACTTTGAGATTCGCACAAATCTATGACAAGCAAAATTTCACAATAAGCATAACGTACTCTAAGGAGAAGAATGAAGGAGTTTCATTTGGTTCCCTCGTCTGGATTGAAGAGAATGGAAGCCATACTGTGAGAAGCCCTATAGTAATTTCTCCTATAGTTAGTACTTGGTGAGTTTTATGTTTCAAAAACGAAGTAACTTCTTTTCCGCTAATTAAATGATGTAGCATTAATGATCTTTTTCTCAAAAGGAAATAAAATCATAAGAAATGCATTTTCTTGCAAAAACCTTTGTTATAAACTTACCTTATTAGAAATGGTTTATCCGAAAGGATCCTATAAATTATGAAGGTCATATATTAGTCCTAGAATTACTAAAAGATTTTTGGCAAAGATGACATCGAAGTTCTTCATATTTAAATCCATCCATTTGACTAAAGATGCAAGTGAAGTAACGGTTAGTTGAAGAAATTGACTATTTAAGGAAAAGCAACAACACATGTGAAGTAAAAAATATACTCACACTTTCAAAACATTTGAGCAACACTTATATTCTTGAGAGTCATAGCATTCTTATTATGCCTTAAAAAATAAAATCACTTTATCTAGAGAGAAATTGTTATTTTATTTTTCTGTGAGCTTTTAGAAGCTTGTTATACATTTTGAATGTGGAAGGTTGGAGAACCTTAAAAACTATGAACTAGTGAGCTTGGAGAGACTCGTCAATTTAATAGTCAGATTTTTATAGTGAAACTCTTAAGTTAGATACTTGAGGACTGGACCTAGGCTTGGGTTGTAAATCGAACCAGTATAAATCGACTGCGTCCTTCTTCTCTCTCTTTAACTTTTAAATTTTCACATTATATTGTGTATTCATTTTAGCAAATGGCTCCTTTACTTTTATAAGAGGCTCCGTTTGTTTTCAACTTGCAAGAGGTTCCTTTCAGTTTTAACAGGCACCTTCTGTTTTTAAATTTTTTAAATATGATTTATCATTTAGTAGGCTCCTTTTATTTAAGCTGGGTCTTATCTCACAAAAAGCTCCTATCGCCTAACAAGCTCTTGCCGTTTAAAAGGCTTTATCATCTAACAGGCTTCTATTGTTTTTATTCACTAACTAGGATCTGTTTATTATACGAATTGAAAGAAATTGCAAAATTTTTTGTAACACATAATTCACTCCCCTCTTGTGTGTGTTTGCTTTATCATTTAGTATCAGAGCAAGGTTACACATTTTTGTATTTTACAGCACGTGATAGATCATGGCAAACAATACGAAAAGTTTTGAAAGATAATTTGCCTCAAAGCCTTCTTATTTCAATGGAAACAACTAGTCATATTGGAAAGAGAGAATGACTACATACCTCCAATCTATAGATATCAAAATATGGGAAACAATTAGAGATGGAGCTACAATTCACTTCAGATAACATAAAAGTATAGATTGATTCTAACAGAAGAAATGCATAACTAAACGTTAAGGCAAAACATCACCTGATATATGCATTGTCTCCAGAAGAATATGAAAGGATATCCTACACTCTACAGCAAAAGAAATGTGGGAAAAACTTCAAGTTTCCTTTGAAGGGAAGAATGAGCTAAAGAAACATAGAATAAGTTTTTTAGTGCATCAATACGAAACTATTGACATGAAACAAGGAGAGACTATAGACGGGTTCTTCGGACGCTTCAACAACATCATCACGACCTTAAAGAACTTGGGAAAGATATATCCCAATGACAAGCTTGTAATAAAGATTCTGAGGTCACTACTAAAGAAATGGAGACCTAAGGTGACAGCTCTAGAAACGACAAAGGATCTAGATGAAGTAAATCACTTGTTAATATAGGAATCACGTAAAGTATATAAAATACACAAGAAGGGGGTTGAATTGTGTAATCTTTTCAAAATTATTAATCTTTTGAGATTTCTTGAATATCTTTACAGCTATCAAATGAATACCAAGGATACTTTACTAAAGTTGATAAGTATTGGAATCTCAATTAATTTTATCTACTCGTCTAACAACAAGAAAACTAAAATATAAGGGTTAGAGAATAGACGCCGCAATTTTATACTGGTTCACCCCAAACCTTGGGCTACGTCAAGTCCTCAGAGTTTGTCTGAGATTTCACTATACTCTTCAACTTTATAAGTATTCTTTCTTCCCTTCCAGAGCCTCTTCAGGTCTCTTTCACAAAGTATTCTTTCTACTATCTTAGCCTCTCCAGGCTCTAGCCTTTTCTTTCTCTCTCTAAGAAAGATATTTTGAGCTTTTCGTTACAGTAGTATTCTCTCTCTTATTTCGCACTTTGAATACAAATTTTTTCAAAGTATTGTACGATCAGAATTTTCTCTCTTGTAAAAGAACATTATTTTGGTCTTCGACTAGGACTAGTATTTATAGCCAACTTCTCCAACTGTCTTCTTGAGAAATTGCATTTACCCTTCTTTTCCATTATAATTTTCAACAACTTACCGCTAAGCCCTATTCATGACAGCTCCAAACTGTACTTTTCACTGTCCTTTCTACTTTTTTTAATATTTTTCCTTTAAGCTTAACCCACTCTCTTAACTTGTTAAGACTCACTAAGAGCGACCAAGGTCTTCTTCGAGTTCTGATTGAGTCTCAGGTTATATCCATCATTTTCAACTGCATTAACTTATCTAAGTTAGCACTCTATGAAAAAGGCCTTTTCTTTATTGCTCAACCTCTCGCTTGATGATGATAGTGAGGTGGATTTAGTTATGGAAGGTGCAATTGGTTAGGTCCTAGATGTTTTACAAGTTAGGTTATCGAATAGTTGGACTATTGGATGTTCAAGTTTGACAAGTTTATAGAGGGAGAAGTGGACTCAAATGTGATTCAGTCACTAGTTTGGATATTAAATTATAGGAAAGGGAGAATTTAACGAAACAATAACCACAATTTATAGTGATGGTAGTGAATCGAGTCAAATCAGGCTAGTCCAAGTTTGAATTTGATATGAGGCAGCCAAACCCATATTGGGCACCATTTCCAGAGCCCAACTTCGGATACTAAACGTGAGTTTAATCCTATGGAATTTCCTTGAACATCATTGACTCCTCTTCTTATGGAAATCATAAGACTCTCAAATTTTTTTCCTTCATCACTCTTTAATACAATACTTACAACTAATTTTCATCATTCACATTTCAATACCCTCAAACAAAGAGTTTTACAAAACTATAATGGCCTTTCAAGTCACAATAGAATATAATCCGAAATCTCAAATTACAATAATAGAAAATGAAGCAATTCCTCTAGGCTCTTGATCACTTGATCTCCTAGATATAACCTGAGGATGGGACAGAGAGGGGGTGAGCTTAAAAGCTCGTGGGAAACAATTTATAACAAAAAGATAAGCTAAAACCTTGGAAACATTTTTTTCTTGTCTTAGAAAACTTTCTTTGATAAACACATGTTTCTTAGGCTTTCAGCCAAAAATCCATAAGTTACAAAACATGAATGCATCAAACTGGATTAAACATAACATGAGCACATAAACACATCAGAATGGTTTGGGTAAGTCCAAAACATGACGCACTACATATTTCCAATGAAATGTCCTGTATAGTTGTAAATTCTTAAGGAAGTCCTTGAGGGAGCTCTATGCTGCTAGCGGGCAGGCGGGAGAAGCCTATACTTGGGTCAACGTGCACGTGATGGTTCTTGAGAAACTACCACAAACCCACATAACACATATAATTCGAAATCTTGTAAACTTGTTGCCCAAAATGGAACATTTTCTTGAAAACTTACTTTTCATATGCTTGAGGTATATCTTGAAAACAATTTTTGAAAACATGATTTCATAAACATACATCTCTTCAAAGAGATCACTTTCAAACTAACTTTTCAAAAATCATCACACAAATCATGAAGCAAACATATAGTAGATTTCACAACTCATTCATAAACAATAGATGCAACACTTATGATGCAATTGAAATCAGAAAACTTCTTTGATTTAAAGAAAACAGTAGTGGCTTATTGATTCTATTATAAACATGTACCCACCTTGATTTCCTTGCTTAAAGACTTGACTTGCTTAAAATGCCTCTTCTCTTTGCAAACAACCTGAGATATCAAAGGTTCTTTCCTGTTGTATCTTTAATATGTACTCCGTGAGATGATCTAACTGAAGTAGGCCTCTATGACTCCTTTGGTTCTTCACCAAATGAAGAAATTTTTGGCTTAATTCGAAGCTCTTCTCTTCCTCTACCTTTTTATCTTCTTGAACTACCTCAAGATTTCTCTTGAAGGCTAAGAAAATTGAAACCCTAGCTTATTTTCTCTTCTTTCTCTCTTTCATTCTTTTTCGTGCTTCTCTCTCTTCTCTCTTTTCTCATCCACGCATCTAGCTTCTTATCCCCTCCCCCAATTAACGTTTTTCCTCTTTATCTATAAGCAAGACAACACTTTTCTTCCAATTATGCCCTTAATGATTGAGAATTGTCCAATTTACCCTTCCATTTTTGCCTTATTTCTTTTGTGCTTAAATGTCTTGCCAAAAATATCCTTGAACATTCTCACAAACACTTTCTTCTAGAAAAATGTTCTCTGTTGTCTTAAGCTTCTAATGATACCAAAATCATTCAATTTGGTTCAGAAATCTGAAAGTTGTAATCCAAACATTTTAGACTGTTGTTAGATTGAAACAATACACTATAACTAACTTCCATCCAGAATTTGAAATTCTTAGAGATTGACTTATAAGTCACTTTCTACAGATAATTTGTAACTCTATGTCTCTAGTTTACCACAAGTCAGAAAGCATCTCATTTGAAGCACTACAGATCAAGATATCGTCAAAATACTAAAGTATGTTCAATAGAATAACACCAGTTCATATTATTTAAGAGCACACTCATTATACTCGTCCCACATTTTTCACTAAATCTTTCTCAATTCATTTCAGATGGCTATGATTTTTGTTGGAGATGTAGAGCAATGTCTTAAGAGTCCAATGATTCAAGAATCAAGTCATTTGTGGGTCTAGAGAAGAGGTTATGGCCAAAGAATCAAATCTGGTTTTGTCCTCAATCATATTGAACCTATCTTGGGACAATTGGCATAACATTCCCTACCGATGTGGGGTTTAGATGTTCTATAAACGGTTTGAAAGAGGACTTCAAGATCTACAACTTTCGTGAAGACCTCAAAACAAATTCAATCATTTGAGGGGTAAAAAATAGGAACAGACGATATGACATCATTTATAGACAAAGTGACGTCATCAGACGATACAGGATTGGGAAAATTGCCATAACATTCTCTACAGATATCGGATTAAGGTGTTCTTTCGATGGTTGGAAAGAGGACTTCAAGATTTACAACTTTCAAGAAGAATAGAAGATAAATTCTATCATTTGAAGGGTCAAAAATGGAGCAGAAGATAGAAGATAGTGAAAGACAGGCGACACGTCATCCCAGAAGAAGCTCATCAAAGACGACACGTCATCACAGAAAAAGTAAAACACAAACGACACGTCATCACAGGTGACATGTCATCACAGAAGAAGCAAAACACAGACGACACGTCATCACAGAAGAAGCAAAACACAGACAACACATCATCACAGAAGAAGCAAAACACAGGCGACCCATCATCACAGAAGAAGCAAAACACAGGCGACACGTCATCACAGAAGAAGCAAAACATAGAAGAAGAAAAACGCAGAAGATACATCTTCCTTTATAAGGACCATATCTTTTAGCTTAGATGTCCAAAAATTTTATATTATATACTGTTGGAAAGATAAAAGAAAGACCTACAACTTTTTAGAATGCTCATTTGCCTAAATCAGCCTAGATTAATCCAGATTTTCCCCCGAAGTCAGAACATGAATTTTACATTCCTCCACCAATGTACTGCACCCAATTCTCAAATTCATTACAAATTTTGAGAATCTTAAAGACTACATTTAAATTCAATGTCTTCATAAGAAATGTAGCCATATGTCTCTAGTTTAATCCAAATAAGAATCCTCTTGTTTGGATAACTAGAGAAAAAGTTATGGCTAACAAACCGAAGCACACTTGGTGAACATTTTCCAGATCAACTACCCATTTTGTTTAAAAAATATTTCCTTAACACAACTCATGCCAAGTTCACCTTTTCTACTTCATTTACTCCTCATTCTCAACTCCATTTCAAATCAACATCATCCATAAAGAAAATTATAATCCATGACTAATCATGAACACCAATAACAGAACATACGCATATATACATATTCTTCATCAATTTACTACTTTACCCTTGTCTATAAATTCTTGGTTTAAGGACTTTCATTTATTTGTTCTTTACTCATGACTAATCACCAAAATTTCTTATTTAATAGTTCTAATCTTCCAAGAAAAGTTCGGGGTCCAACATCTTAATTAAAGAAGCCTTATTACAAGTAGTCTTCTTTTCATACAGACCTTCTAGCTTCTTCTATAGCTCAAAAAGAACTGTTTCTTGAGGCACATGGTTAAATATGCTGATATCAATCTATTGTTTTATAGTGTCTAAAGTTTTTCGCTTCTTCTTTTCCCATTCTTTGTTTGACATCTTTTTAGGTTTTGAAGGAACATCATCCTTCACACCTCTATCGACATCAATAAGATCAAAGAGATCTTTGCAATACAGAAGGTCCTCTATCATGGGCTTCCATATAGAGTAATTTGATGGCATTAACTTGACCATAGAGTTATTTTCACCTTCCATTACGATAACTCTGATACCACTTATTGGGAGACAAATATACAACTCTCTAAATGATCAACCAAATATCAACAACAAGAAAGAACTCTTCAAATTGCAGTAGTGAAATAATATGAGAATAAGAAACTTTAAATATTAAACAAAAAACAAGATTTAATATGGAAAACCCTCAAGCGTATAGGGAAAAACTATGAGACAAATTGACAAATAAATCTACTAAACTCAGTAAGGATTTATAGAAAAAGTTGATCTCTCACCCTAAACAACACATTGTTCTACAAAGCTTCAAGATTGAAACCAAAATCAATATCATAATAAGTAAACCCTCAAACCAATTAAAAAATAATCAAACAAGGATGAGAATATAACACTCTTTGACCTCTCTCTGTTTTCCTCATTTTTGGACGTTGTGGTCACAATCTCTACAAAAACCTACATCTTTTTCTCTTTTTTATCACGAACTCAATTTTCCAGCACTGTCTCAGTGGCAAACAAACACAGTTACAGAAAGTTACACGATCTCCATACACAGTCATGTATCTTCACACAGGCATGTACAAGACTGTGTACATAGTTGATCCACACAGTTTTGTAAGTCAAGACATAAGTGTGCAGCACTCTATAAGGCCATGTATCTCCATATAAAAGATTCTTCCAAATCAAGTCATCTTTGATCACCGAAAGTCTCACCATAGGGCTGGATATTTAACATAACAATCTTGGGGTGATTCAAACTAATGTTGAGCTGTTGAATAAGAAAAATGAAGAAAGAGAAATCATTTCTAGCAAAAATTCAAGAGAGACTAACATCTAAATTTGTAGGGTGTTGTCTTAGGGGGATAAGCTAAAGCAAGCTAGAGTGAGACCAATTATTGTTGATAGTTTGTAATCCAAGAAAAAAGTAGGTCAGTTAAGGGGAAAAAGGAAAAATCCTCAGGCAATCTTGTTGAGCAAGTTTTATATATAATAATAAAACTCTCAATACACACAAATATATAGGTCATATCTTATAGTATAATAGGTTATGATTCCCTCAAGGATTATGCAAGAGTTAATAATTTGAATCTAGCTTTGTCTAAGGCATTCATAAATTGAATTGAATTAAATTTAAATAACAAAAATTAAAACAAGTAATAAAGGAAAGCAAATAAACAATAAGTTGCCAATAACATTTAGGGTTTTTGATCAAGATGGAACACTTTGGACTTTTTCTTTCCTTATTTTGTTTCCTTTAATCTTGTTGATCCAATTATATGTTTAATCTTAGATTTCCTAAGATCTTGATTACTCTCTCAATATCTAATCAATTAACTCTAACTAAATTAAAAATTTCCAGATTGGCAATCTCTCGATTAACAAAACTTTCCCTAACTTATTCAATTATATCTGAAGCTATCTATTGGATAATTAATTTCTCAAATAAGATCTCTTTTCGAATTATTGTTAATTTGATAATTTTTGGTCAATTAAATTGCCAACTCTCATTGTACAATCTAACACTAATTACTTTTGACTCACTCTCTCAATTTGTTGTCAAGTTTAAGCATGAACAATTATCATAAATATCGAATATATATTGAAATAAACATTAATTAAAATTCATAAAATAACTCTAGAATAAATCCTAATTTGTAATTAAGGTCTTCATTGGAAAGCTAGAATTCCTATATGTTCTTTTTAATCTCCCGCTTTTGATTGACTTTTAATTGTGGCTGTTGCTTTTTTTGGTGTGTTTCATATTCTTATAGACTGTTCAGGGTTTTGATGTCGTGTTTAGGGTTTTTCCACTTTGTTTGGTTCTAGAAATAGCCCCAAACCTTAAAATATATGAAAAATTTTGCTCCTAGAAACTCTCTAGCATGATCGTGCTACATTAATTTTCCTCTCTAACATGATCATACCAGAGACCATGCAGGCCATGCATCATTTCCCACTTCCAGCTATTCTTCATTTTCTTGATTTTCATCCCCTCACAAACATATTAACACCTCATGAAACATAAAATTAAGATTGGATTTATGCTCTAAACCACACAAACACTTAGAGTAAAAACAAACACACACAATAACACTATTATAAACCTATACGTACAATAATTGTAACATCCCATCACTGATGGGAAGGGTAGAATTGTAGTTTGGAAGGGTTTATGAGTGTTTAGAATTGTCTTAATATGTTCATGCATATACATATACGTGAATAGTGAATTTTGCACATGTAAAAGACTGTACATGCATTCATGACATTTCCTGGTATATTTGGTCATAAATGTGAGTGTTATGAAAAATGTGATTTTTGTGTTTGGAAAATTGATTGGAGAGGGTCATTGAGGTTGTAAAATTGTTAGTGAATTTTATTGAATTGTTTTGTGAAATTTTGGGGTATTTTTCGGACTAGAAAAAATGCCAAGCGGCAGACTGATTATTTCCCGGTAGTAGAAATGACTGTCCAATGGCTCTGGAAATTTAGATACATGATTTTAGGATTTATTAATTTGAGCCATTGGAAATTTGGGGAGCAATTGGAGGAGAAATTGGATTTTAATTGGAAAGAAACTAGG
>JAOTAW010000006.1:3311908-3330177 GCA_025629945.1 Erythroxylum savannarum | reverse complement strand
TTATCTCTGAACAAATTCATCTCAAAGTTGGTAAGAATCCCAGTTACCTTATCTAAAGATAATTCATTAATATCATGGGCTTCTTCAATGGTTGCAATATATAGTATGAATCTTGGAGGCAATGATCTCAATGTCTTCTTAATAAGTTTCAAATTTGAATACTTTTTCCTAAGTTGATGTGCTTGGTTTACTATGTCATGTAGTCTCTCATGGAAGTCTTCAATAGTTGCACTCTCATTCATCTTCAGCTCTTCAAATCTCATAGCCAACATTTGAAGTTTCGAGACTATCATAGATTTTGATCCCTTATGTATAGTTTGCAAAGTTTCCCACGCTTCTTTCACCAATTCACAGGTTGATATCATAGCAAAGCAACTTTCATCAACTGCACTGAAGATGATGTGCAGGGCTTGAGAATTTCCAAGCGCTCTCTCTTCTTCAACCCTTGTCCATTCAGATGTATCTTTAAGCACTACTTCTCCCTTGTCATCAATCGTCACTGGATGTGTCTAGTTTAAAACTGAGTTTCATCCTTGTGCTTAAATGAATACTTTCATTCTTGATTTCTAAGCAGGGTAATTCGAACCATCTAGTAACGGAGGCCTAATGATTGATGCCCCTTCTCTTATAGCCATAAATGCGAAATACAGATCTGCACCAACTTGACGTACCAGGTTCTGATTCGGTGACTCGCGCTCTAATACCAATTGAAAATTCGAAAGGAAATAGTTTTGCAAAAATTATGGTTCAGCCGCAGTAACATAAACGAAAACAGAAAGATTAAATGCAAAATAAACAAATCAAAACCCAAGATCTGGTAACGCAGTTCAACACACCTTGCCTACATCTGTGGGCCCTCACCTAGCTTAATTACTTTCACCTTTAATACAACAATAGTTTTACTCAAGGCATTACAGAGCCGACTCACCCAACCTTGACATTATCCCTCGTCCTCATTACCCTTGAAAGTAAATCACACCCAATTACATGACCACCTTGTGCTAACCTCAGTAGAGAATTTTCTCAACATTCGATAATAAAGATGATAATAAAACAACTCAAGTGATTGAAATAATAAAGGACATAAATAAAGATAATACTTGAGATAAAAAGCAACTCCCGTAAATATGTCGCTTTATCAACGAAAGAATGAAAAGTTGTCCACCAAGAACGCTGTTATGAACCTTTAATAATGTCACTGAGATATCCCACACACAACAACCACAAAAACTCAGCAAAATAATAAACGTTTCATCACCGAAACTTTAAACCAATAAAGCTTCAACACCCACGACAACTGATAGAGTTTTTCACATAAACATCACTACAAAGACAACCTAGAAAATCACCCACGATGGATAGAAAACACAACTACAAATATGGATAGAATCACCAACAAAATAAACGTTTCTTCATCAAAACATTACAAACATCGAAGCTGCAAAATCTACAAAGGCTGCTGGAGTTTTTCGCACATCATAACCATTATCGATAGCTACCAAAACCACACACGATCAACACCCAATCAGCCCAACAAAAATCACAAAAACGATCAAGAACAACAGCTACTAAGATAAATAAAACTTCTAGAGTTTTCGTATACCACAAAATCAACACTCCATCGACAATGAACAGCACGACAAGAATGATGCAAAAACCAGAAAAATCAATTACCAAATTACACATTTAACCACCAAGAGAGCCCTTCTTTGTCATTAGAAAATTGAAGAATACGTAACTACAAAAAATCACACACTCAACAAATTATGCAGCCCCCAAAATCACGTAATCCTTGACAAAGAATTCAGCAACACATCAGGATAATATCCCCATAAAATTAGTTTCAAAATATCGTCCAAGATAGCCCAAAAAATCCCAGCTTTCAAGTCACAAGATTACCCTTCATATGTTCACCCAAAACAATAATAATACAGCCCCAAAACTCACATACCACAGCAGCAATCCAGCTGCAAAATAGTCAATCAAATCTATAATTCGGTTGTCTTAGATAGCTATTATCACCAAAATATGTTGTCAATAAAAGTACAAAATATTACTAAAAATCTACATCTTATTTTAGTTAAGATATGGTGATTTGATTCCAATTAAATCCTATCATAACTAGGATTTTCATCCCAAATAAAACCTCATCTTCAAAGAGTCCCACATAAGATAGAATATTCATCATAATAATATTCCTCAAATGATTAAAGATGTCCAATTACAAATAATGTCCATACAGTAAATCTCCTTCAAGCAACGTCATTGGAACAAGAGGCCTACTTATAAATTTCATAAAGGGACTTCATATGAATTTGGGCTCCATCTTCTGATTGTTGATTACATCCAATCGGTTAGTTGTAATCTAGTAACATAATTATTTAAAAGAATTCTTTATCTTATGCATATTCAAATGTATATGATAAAGTACATAGGATAAGTATACATTGCAAATAAAATTATGATGAGATGAGGTTCATATTACATTTATGTATAATCCCTAAATTATTCCCAGTTATTGTTTTATTGAGATTGAATATTAATAAAGCGTAAAAGACCAGCACACGATATGTTTTCCTTATAAAGGAAGTAGTCGATCTCATTGACTAAAGTATGAAGATACTTAAAGAAACGTATGAGAATTTATTAGAGAACAACTTCACTGAATTACCCCATATCAGAATTTCATTTGGACTATTACTTATATATCTATAGAAATTCTCATTCTCATTATTGTATATTCAATCCTTTGATTTGAGATCACCAAAGTTATCTTGTATAAAGATTGATGCTTTTTGAAACTACTTATGACATGTTCTAATCAATGATAATCTAGTCGATAGTTATTAGATATAACATGAACTATATAGAGGTAGTTGAGTGATTAATATAAGATTCACCACCCTAAAGTGATTAGGGAGAATGTTTTGATGTTTTCGATTAGTATTGATTGGAAAGGTCCTTGGTCAAGGTAGAATGACATTTTATAAAATAGTTTACAAATATCATTAATTAAATCAATTAGTAATGGTGAACAATTAATATAATTGGACTTAAATAGAGTAAATATTAATTTAATGCTCTATGTCTAATCAGAACATTGTATGATAAAATGATTGAATTATAGAAAAAAAAAATATGCATGAAAAGGTTAGTCAAAATCACTTGACATTCTTAAATATTTAGGTGGTCATGATGTATTTCATAGACGCCAATCTTAATTTATGGATATAAATTGTCTAACTAGAGAATTAGAGATAAATTAAAAAAGTTTAATTTATCTAATCTTAAATATAATTTAGAGTTATAACTTGTATCAATTGTTAACATATTTAGAAACTTAATAAGTCACACTCAAATGATAGGTTGAAGAGAAAATAATCTTTAATTAAGTTAGCCTTGATCGTAAAGTTTGAAAAACTTTATGATTAAATATGATATATTTAATAAATAAAAATCATTACGAGATATTGGACTTATTTGGACATAATTGATACTTAATTATAATTATTTGTAATTCTAATTAAAGTTTAATTAAAATTAGAATTTAAGTTTAATTAGATTACTAAAATTTCTGAAACCTATTATAAGTAGACTTAAGTTTTAAATGAGTTATCACTCCTTACCCAACTCTTTCTACGTCAGTTGCAAAGTTTTCTGAACTTATTCTATATATACAATTAGAGATTAGACACTTATATTAAATAGAATGATTGACCCAACTCAATGACACGTCTAACCCAACTCAATCCGCAGGAGATGTTGCTATCAAAATTTAGGGGCCAGATCCTCTGTCCCCCTTGCCTTTTAAGAGTGGCGAGATTAGAGTACATGGAATTGCAGAATACGTGTCCAACCATGAAACACAGGGAATTGGGTTTGATGTGCTCTGCCTCTGCACCTTGTTCAATCACTAAGCCCACTACCGTTGCATGTCCCTACAAAACGAGCTTCGTTCAGCCTTCATTTGTTTGTAAGGATCTAGGAGAAGCTAACACGTCCTCTCTTTGCTATTTCTTTGTATATGCTTCCTCGGTGATGAATTTGGTATTATTCCTTGTGGTGGCGTGACAGTTTGTGAATTGAACGTACGGCAGTAAAGCTTTGCACTGTCTAGACTCTAGAAACTGATTTAATATTATTTGCTCAATCCAACTTAAACCACGCAAGTTCTTGTGTCCCAATTTTTGGTGTGGCCTTTGCTCCGTTGCAATCTCAAACGTCGAATTTTTGTGAGCTTCATTTATTGAATGAATAGATTTTTATGAAATAGAGTTGGAGCAAAATAATAGGAACAGATAATCTATCCTAACTTAAACCAACTGTCCCACTTCATTGGTATTCTGAATCAGTTCTGACCAGTCTTAACCAACTGTTTGCTCGAAAAATTGATCAATTTCTATCAATGGTTAAAAGGTCTAAGATGGCCCAATTGATAAACATTTGGATCTTGAAGCATCAATGCCAAGTTCAATATGAACACTAGATAATCTTGAGAGCAGTGGCGTGGCAATTTACTCAGTTTAAGACGTACGGCTATGGGGACAAATCACGAAAAAATGAATATCTAAAAAATGAATATCACTTCACAAACTCTCAGCATGGATGACCGTCACAAACTCCCTCCCTCTCATCTTAAGAAATTAGTAAAACAAGTTGTACTCAGGTGTTAACTTGCAACATGAAGCACAATAGTTGAAATCCAAATGTGTGGGAAACTGCATCAAATGAGTAACACTGTGCTATTCACTCCAATCCAGTATATCTAAGTTTCAGAACGAACTCACCAAGTAATCTATGTTTCCTGATGACTACAAATAATATGCTTTTAGGACAGACGTCAATATATTTTAGACAGCTAGAATGAGGAGGAAATATTAAAACTGAGCATACAATTATAAAGGAGGTTGACCATCTGGGTTCAGTACCTTCATCCAATTCACCCATTACGCCTACGTCGCCGAAAGTGTCTAAGGATGAAACTGTCTGCATATAGTGGATAGTTCTTCCTGATCATTCCCTTTATACATTTCCAATAAGAAAAATCAACCATTTCTCCATCTCTTCTGACAATGAACAAGCATCGTGAGGATTCAAAATCAGGGTGATGATCAACCTGCAATCGCAAACAAGAACTAACCATCATTTAGATATAATAATAAGCAGAAAAAACACTGCACAACCAAAGACAATAAAGGCAAAAATGACTTGCCAAATGATCTTCCTAGACAGGCTAAGTAAGCAATCGCCTGTTTAGTAAATAATGGACATTAAAGTACACTGGAGATCAAGGCCAGAGGCACAAGAGACTGTATGATGATTTAATTAAACACAGGACATCAGTACATCAACATGTAAAAATGATAGGAATTGTTATTCTCCAGAAAAATGAAATGAAATTCAAGTTTCCATAACGTTTAGCATTGCATGGTATATTACTTGCTAACAGACACAGCACCAGCACTTGAATTCCATTCTGAAGCGTTGCTACTTCGACCCTACCGATAGTTAATCAAATCCCAAAATCAAAGATTTCTTCTTTTTGATGATAATACCCACAATAAAAACTTGATCAAATGGGTTTGCCTAAAATAACAGATAGTGAACAAGAATTAACCTAAACCAAACCCAAATTACACGTACCAATACTTGCTAGTCAATACATCCATCATACAGAAGAAAAGCACATTCTATTGCAAACACAAGCAATTAAGAGAAGTAAATGAGGGAGGGAATACCGTAATGTAATCAATCCCGCATCCAATTTTCTTGTCATATTCCGGATGGTACGGAAGTAACCTGTCCACTATGATCTGCTGGTGCTCAGCACTTAATCTATCGCCATTCTCATACCTAAAATGAAAACAATAAGCTTAATAACCAAAATTTAATTATCATTTCTCTGATTATTCAGTTAAATCACTTACTTGCCGGAATGAAGAATCGTTCTAACAAAGCCAACAAGAGGAACAGTGTCTTCTAGAATCTGGTCCTCCCAATCCACCTCCTCCCTGTTCTCTTCATTCTCTTCCACGTCCTTCGTCGACGGTACAACTGGTCTCCTCAGCAAGTCCGACCCGTCGGATTCCGTCTTAAGCGCACATACTCGCAACGACCTTGAGTAAAATCGGAAAGAAAAGACACGGGGCGAACAGAGATAGATAGGGTTGGAGTGGCCTTGTAAAGATGGAAGAGAAAGTGAAGTAGTGATTGGCAATGCCATGTCCCAATAAAAACCTAGCTAGCCCCTCCTGTATTGCTCTTGCTTCTACAAGCTAGTTAGTTGGTTTGGTGTAATTGAATGGTTACCATGGCCAAAGGACTTTCTGAGACTCAGGTGTTTGTTATTGGGAGAAGAGGCAGCGGACGGAAATGGTAACAAGATAAAAAGGCAATCCTGTTAAGAGTCTGGGCCTCAGTACCGTCATGACGGGCTTCAAGTAGCTCCCTCCAAGTCAAAACCACTCCCCTGTTTTTTTAATTCATATAATTAAAGAGTTAATTACAACAAACATCTATTTTTTTAATCTATTCTGTCTCTCAATTTATTTCTTAATATTTATAGAAACTTTACCAATTTTATAATTATAACTCGAACTAAAAAAAGTAGTAATTAAATATTTAAACTTTCAATTTTTTCCGATTCTAACCTGACATTAGTATTTCCATTAACGATAATAACGTAACTTGCCATACAAAATAAAATCTATAAATACTTATACACATCAAACTTAATTAAGTTTAACTAAACTTTGTTGTTTTGGTGTTAAAATCTCTAAAGTAAACTCGTTGCTTAAATTACTAGATTTAAAAATCTTAAATCAGTTCGTTCTCGTACAAAAAAAAAAGAGAGAGCTTAGGGTGAAAATTTAAGATTCTATTCAAATTGTTAGCAAGTGTATTATTGTCATCTTGCGCTAGCATATCGGAGTGTTGTTGTCTTATATTGGTATCGTAGAGTTTGATTTAGGGATTTTAATCTTAAAACGACATAATTTAGTTAAACTTAATATTAGGTCTGACGTGTATAAATGTTTAAGATTTTTATTTTATGTGACAAGTTACGTCAATAATGTTAATAAAAATATTAACGTCGAGTTATAATTGAAAATTTTTAAAATTTTGATTATTTAATTACTACTTTTTAAGTTCATAATATAATTATAACATTTTAATTAACCCAAATTTATAAAACTACTAAATATTATTTAAATTATTAATTTTTTAACTAAGGACAGCAAAAATTATTAATTTTTGTAGTCAATTACCTCTTTTCTTTTTTCTTTTTTTTTTCTGGTTTGAAACTTGAGAAATCCTATTTATTAGAGTCTCCGTTCTTAAGCAATTTCAATGTAGCTGAGAGGATTAGTCAACTATCTTTAGTTTCACAAGTTGGATTTTATTTACAAGTTGCTTTGCTATTGAATACTCGAAAAAGTCATAACTCATGCCAGCCCTGAATTGTGCATACCCAGAAGAAACCAAGAATCAGAAGAAACCCAGAATCTTCGTTAAATTAGATGAAGATTCCAACCTTCTTTTTTTTTGGAGGAATAACTATAACGTTGAAGACCTTTGTGTATAAAGCATAACATTGCTCTGGTTTTTTCTTGCAATGTAAGGGTCAACTTTTTCGCTCTGCAAAACCAAAGACTTGGGGGCGAGACAGCGAAAAAATGTGTCGTTTCCTTTCCATTTTCTTCACTTTGCTGCTGTTCTTGGGATCAAAAGCTACGGCCAATGGAGGAGGGAACAACTGTTCGTTGACTCTCCGAGTTATAGGCACCATTGGTGGTGTTTTTGACGATACCTGGCGTGTTGGGAAGGAGCAGAAAGTAGCCATGGAAATGGCTCTGGCAGATTTCTGTCACTCTAAGAAGCTGCGGTTGGAGCTTATATTTTCGCGTGGGAGCTCAGCTGGTAAGATTTCTGTGTCTTCAACTTGAAATGAAAGAACTCATATTCACAACTTATTAAACTCCACTGCTTGAGTCCGTTTGCTTCAATTAAACTCATTTGAATTTTTTTTCATGTTCAATAGTCTTGAAATGTAGCAGAAAGTTATAACAAGCAGTTTTATACTTTCCAATTTGGATCGCTAGGACATGATGTGTCGGCATTTGACTAGTCAGGCGTTTCTGAACCAATGTAGTAAAGTCCTGACAGCTTTTTGAGCTGTAACTTTTAGGAAGTATTTTCGCACTATTTGGTCATTTCTGTTCTGAGACTAGTAGCTCAGGGAAAGTTTAAAAAACGACTATGGTTACCTGAACCTGGTAGCCTGGACTAGGCTTATACTGTATCCTGAAATTTTCTTCTGTCATCATGTATAGAAAAGGAAGTTTGATTTACAAATTATTCTACCAAGTGTAGAGTCGAAACTGATGCAGTAAGTTTTCACGTACAAGGGGCCATCCATTTCCATGGCTTCTAGACCAATCCCATTTGTTTGAAGCTTTCTTTGTTCTTGACTTTTATTTGTGGATTTATTAGGCATAAACCAATACAATTTTGTTTGCAGAGACATATAGAAAAAACAAAACTTAAAATTAAACAAGAACAGGTACTGCTGCTAATTGGAATTTGGATTTAAAGGGCTATTTGTTGTTAGTTCCTGATTCTTTCGGTAACTCGGCTACCTGCAGCAATTGAGCTCATTGACAGCAAAAAAGTGCAAGCCATTGTCGGGACAATGAATGCTCAAGAAGCTGCTATATTCTCGGAGATTAACAAAAACATCAAAGACATTACAATCATATCCTTAACTTCACCTGCCATAATCCCCCCATTGATGGGAAAGCAGTTGCCGAATTTCCTCCAAATGAGTAGTCACATTACCCTCCACTTGCAATGTATAGCAGCCATTGTAAGTCATTTCAGGTGGCGAAAAGTGACAGCAGTCTATGAGCACGACAATGGGTTGTCCTCTGATTCTGGGATTGTGACCCTTCTTTCTGACAAACTGAACGATATAGACTCAGAGATCGAGTACCACTTGGCATTTCCTTCCTTGTCTTCTCTGACAAACCCTGAATCAGTCATCGAACTACAGCTTAACAACTTGAAGAACAGGAGTAATAGGGTTTTCGTAATCGTGAAATCCTCCTTAAAGTTGGCTATCATGATGTTTGAGAAGGCAAAGCAGATGGGGATGATGGAGAAAGGTTATGTATGGATTGTTGCAGATGATATTGCTAGCTGTCTTGACTCTGTTGATTCTTCTGTCCTCGGCAACATGGAAGGCGTAATTGGTTTCAGAACTCATTTTAACAACACGAAACACCTATTTAAAAACTTCAAATTTAGATTTCTAAGGAAGTATGGATCAGAGTACCCAGAGGAAGAAGAGTATTCTAATCTTAGTATTTTTGCACTCCGTGCTTATGATGCAACTTGGGCTATTGCTCAAGCAATGGAGCTATCAGAGAACGATACAAACTGGAAACATATATCTGGAATCATTCAATCCAGCAATTCAGATGGTCTAAGTGGCAAGATAAGATTCGAAAACAACAGATTGTGGCAATTGCCCACATTTGAGGTCGTTAATGTCGTCAGTGATGGCTACAGAAAGATGGCGTTTTGGTCACCAGAATTCGGCTTCTCTGAGATGCACGATAAAGGCAATGGATCCTTGGTAGATCTCGGCCCAATTTATTGGCCTGGAGGCATGAAAAATGTGCCAAAAGGATGGGCGACATGTGATGCAGATAGACCTTTGAAGATAGGAGTCCCTGCAAAGGGTGCTTTTGATCAGTTCGTGCGAGTAACTTTTGATCAGGGAAACAATCGAACTGACGTAACTGGATTCTCAATTAATGTGTTCGAGGCTGTTGTAAAGCACCTGCCTTATAATTTTCCTTACGTCTTGGTTCCGTTCTATGGCACATATGATGATATGGTGAAGCAAGTTTCTTACAAGGTCAGAGTTCCTCTCCATGTTCTGAGAGCATCTATTCTTTCCACGTGTCCTTAAACGAATCTGTTTCTAATGCTAAAAATAGGCCTTGGATGCAGCTGTTGGAGACACAGAGATAATGTCGGACCGATTGCAGTATGCTCAATTTTCTCACCCGTACATAGATTCCGGACTGGTCATGGTGGTGACCCTGAAGCATGAAAAGTACAATCTGACATGGATGTTGAAAGTCTTTACTCTACATATGTGGCTGCTAATTATATCAATGCATATGCTCGTATGTTTTGTTGTATGGTTGATTGAACGCAGAGAGAACACAGATTTTCAAGGGTTTGGCGATATGCTATGGTTTTCTGTCACCGTAATTTTCAACGCACACCGTAAGCTAACAAAGACGCTACATGAATATAATAAAAAAAATTGATTATTAAGGTGTGGGTTTAGTATTTGACTTTCTTGCTCGTGTGTCATGAACAGGTGAGTCATTGAAGAGCGGTATAGCTCGATTTGTACTTGGACCATGGCTATTTGTGATTCTGATTGTAATATCAACTTTTACGGCGAGCTTGACGTCCAAGATGACCATTTCCCGGCTTCAGCCATCTGTGCCAGATGTTGAAACACTCAAAAGCACAAATGCAGGTGTAGGTTGTAATGGCAACTCCTTTATAGTAAGATACCTGATCGATGTGTTGCACTTCAAGCCAGAGAATATTAAGAGCATCAATTCAATAAACGATTACCCAGAAGCCTTTGAGACGGGAGAAATTAAAGCTGCCTTCTTCGTTGAGCCTCATGCGACTGTCTTCCTTGCGAAGCACTGCGAAGGCTACACTAAAACGGGGCATTCCTTCCAGCTTGGAGGTTTTGGTTTTGTAAGTTACCCTGCTTAGTTTTTTTTTTTTTTTTTTTTTCAGTGCGAGTCCAGGCTTTTTGGATCGTTCATTCACTCCCCATTCTCACCCTCAGGCGTTCCCTAAAGGCTCAGCCCTGGCTTTTGACATGTCGGAGGCAATCCTTAAAGTCATAGAAAGTGGAGAAATGCAACAATTACAAGCAAGCTTGATATCATCTTCCAATTGCTCCTCTTCAGACAGTAACGGAGCCAATTCAGAGATACCTCCAGGACCTTTCGTTCTTATATTCTCAATACCAGGTGGCATAGCAGCAGTCTTTGGACTCTTTGTTGCATTTAGGCGTGTGGAAGAAAATAGTCAGATATTGAACCGCATTCAAGTATACCTGACAAGAAGAGGAATTTGGGGATGGACAAGCAAGCTTTTGTCTAGAGCAGATCCCATCGTCCCAGGGCCAAGTTGAGACTTCAGGGGTTGCTGAACTAGCAAGTTCTTGCCACCAACAAATTTAGAAATGTGCAAATTCTCATCGATGGTGACTAATGTACCTCGGATATTCCTACTTAAGAATACTGATATTGTACCCAGTTACAAGGTGTTAGCACGGTTTTCTGCTGTTTGATTTTCTCCAGAAGTGTAGAAATATTAATGTTTTAAAATTTAAAGGTGTTAGCACGGTTTTCCTGCTGTTTGATTTTCTCCAGAAGTGTAGAAATATTAATGTTTTAAATTTTAAATCGGAAGTTAAATTAATAAGATAAAAATTTTAAATTTAAAAAGTTTGATAGATATTAGAATATTTTTTTTAAAAAAAGTTAAAGTCTAAACAAAAATTTAAAATTTAAAATGTGATTGAAAAATTATTTTTAGATAGTAATAAATTTGAAGTTTAATGAATCGTTAGAATTTAAGTGTCTTATTTATAAGCATACAAATAAGGTTATTAAACACAACTTCCAATGCACTTAATAGTTAATTCTACTTTAATTAACTTAAGTAACATAAGTTCTTAATGTGCTGATAAAGACTAGTAATTAAGTTAAAAGAGTTATTTAAGAGTTATTATCTAAATATCACTTTATTATATTCTACAGTAATACTTCTGCATCCCTCCCCAGTTGCGAAAGATCTTCTATAGACTTTTGATAATATGAGGATAGATTAGTAATGTTAAAAATTGCAGATACACCATAATCTTCTGATAAATCTATTTATAATTATCCATAACAATGGGTTAGATCGGGCCTGGGCCTGATACGAGGATAGATTAATAATGTTAAAAATTGCAGTACCCCATAATTTTATGATAAATCTATTTATAAGTAGGGACGGTAATGAGGGAGTTTAGCCTAACCCGTGTTGTAGGGGGCTCGAGCTTAACTCGACCTAGTCGAAAGTATTTTTTTTAAAATTAAAGTATTAAAACGACGTTATTTTGCTGTAAAGGTTGGGTCGAGCTTAGGCCTCACCTAAATTATTTTTAAAAAAATTTAAATGTCAAAATGACATTGTTTATGTTGTTAGTTATTGGGCCTTAGGTCGAGATGGGCTCGATCTTGGGGAGGCTTGAAATTTTCAAAAAATAGAGCTCAAGATCTGGTTAACTTAGGCCTGATCTATTGATCTCGGGCAAGACAGTTCGGGCTAGGCGTGAGTCCTATTGCCATTTCTTTTTATAAGCGTTATTATTAATACTTTCATCATTCAAAAGGGACCATCAGCTTGAGTAGAAAGTTTAGGCGGCGATTGATTCAAACAGAGTAATGATAATAAGAATGAGAATGAATATAGTGAGGAATGAGAATAAATATAATCGTTATAATTATAATGGTTGATTAGAATGAAAGAATTATTATCATTACTATTGATAGTTGTTGGTTTGTTAAAAATATTGAGAAATAAAAGTTTGTTAAATTTTTGTTTTACATCACATTTTAATATATTTTAATTAATTTTATTTTATTGCTAAAAAATTAATTAATTATATTTTAATTAAGTAATTATATTATAATTAATTAGTTAATCATATTGTAATATTATTTTAATTAATTATATTGTAATTAATTAATTAATTAATTTAATTATATTGTAATATTATTTAAATTAATTATATTGTAATTAATTAATTAATTAATTAATTAATTTAATTATATTGTAATATTATTTTAATTAATTATATTTTAATTACTAAAAAGATTTAAAAAATGGAGTGTCACAGACGTGATAATGGTTGTCACGGTCACGCCTGTGACAGTCGCTCCCCTTACTCAGGAATGATTTTCATTCTTCTCATATTTGAGGGGTATCGAGCAATCCCCCAAAGTTGAGTGTCAAATATTATCCTTATAATCGTAATATATAACCAACAACCCTTTTTTTTTAATAAGCAAGGAAAATATTACAAAGTTACACAACTAGCCGAGGGAGACAGATCCTTGCAAGATCCTCGAGGAGGATGGTAAGACACCCAGGTGGTGCTTGTACAAAAGTGGTCACACCCACACTAAAGTTGACAGCAAAATTGGCGAGCCAGTCAGCACACCGGTTACTTTCACGGTAGATGTGGGGAGGAAGGACTACCTAATTGCGAGATAGCAGCTTGTTGATGCCCATCACCAAAGGATTTAACGACGTTGCCCTTTGTGTGGGGTCGGAAAGCAGGCTCGACACCCCTTGAGAATTCAGCTCAAGTTCCACCTTGCGAAAGCCAAGGTCCCAAGCCAGCGTCAGTCCAGATAGGACGCCCCAGAGCTCTGTAGAAATCGAGGAGCACCAGCTAAGATTCTGCACAAAGCTGCCCAACCAGGTGTCGGTGTTATCTCTGAGAAGTCTGCCTGCGGATGCCGAAAGGGAAGATTGCTTAGCAGCCCCATCCGTGTTCAGTTTGACCCAACCCGGGTGAGGTGTACACCATCCAATCAAGTGCTCCTGCTGGGGACGACGGCCAAGACCTGCTCGATTTTGCCAAAGGACTGCCAGTTGGATACAATGGGCATACTCCCAGACCAGGTGTGCTGGAGAAGCCGGCCACGAGAACTGGTCGTCAAATAAGGCCGAGTTCCTCCAGGACCAGAGGAACCAGCAAGCAGTGCCAAAAATAAGGGGCCAATCCAAATCCGAAATCATGGTGCGTTGTTGGAGGTTGCGAAGCAGCCAATCGTGCGCCGGCAGTCAGAAGAAATCCAGGGAATTAGCAGCCAGGGGAAAGTGGAGCCATAAGCTGCGCGCTCTGGGATAATCCCGCACCACATGAAGAGAGGACTCATCTAAGTGACAGTGGTAGCACTTCGTGGTCGTAGTAAGGCCCCGGCGAAGTCGCTGCTGGTTATATAGTAAGCGGTCATGAGCTAGGAGCCAAAGAAACGATCAAATATGTTGTGGCCCATTCCAGAGCCAGATGATCGACCAGATACTGCTTGGATTCGGAGGGGCGTGATCCATAATCAGAGAGTACGCGGAAGCTGTAGTGAACTGTCCGGAATCAGTCATTCCCCAGATCCGTCGGTCAGGTCCTAAATGAGGCCTGGGCGGCAAGATACCTGCAATGAGTAAACAGATAGAGTGAAGAAGAGCAAATTGAAATTTGGCCCACCACCAGTTACCTGAATCATCCACAAAGTGGTGCACCCGAAGGTCTTGGTCCGGCGGAGCTATTGGAGCCAAGGTATGAGAGATGAGAGGGCCCACGTCTGCAACTCAAGGATCCAACCAAAAACGGGCCTTAGAGCCATCACAGATAGTCCACTTTAGGCCGCAGAGAACATGAGGCCAAATGGCTTTGATACTCTGCCAGGTCATAGAGCCACTGCCCGCAGGGAGAGAGGACGGTAGGTGGTCGGCGTCAAAGTTATACTTGGTAGCGAGTACCGGCACCCAAAGTGCGGTTGGCTGCGAAATGAAAGCCCAACCGAGTTTAGTGAGGAGGGCATCGTTGGTTGCTCGAATATGTCGGAGGCCAAGACCACCCAGCCCTTTAAGGTTACATACTGTGGTCCAATTAATAAGGTGTACCTTACGAGTACCATGTGAAGAGCCCCACAAGAAGGTACGCATTAATTTTTCCACCTCATCGCAAAGGCGACGAGGAAGGCTAACAATCTGCATGGTATAGGTAGGGAGGGCCGAGAGAACCGCTTGAGTTAGGGTGGCGCAGCCAGACAAAGAAAGAAAGTTAGCAGTCCGGCCTGACAGGCGTTGTTGGACCTTGTCAAGAATATGTTGATACGTTCGTTTGTGGAGTCGCTCATGAAGTAAGGGAACGCCGAGGTAATGACCTAAGTCGGCGGTTTGTTTGAAGCCCAGCTCGTGGCTCAAACGTTACGCAAAGGAGGGAACATTCTTCGAGTAAAAAGCCCTTTCCTTATTCATTAAATCCTTCTAGAACCTATCAAATTGGAAAAAGCCTTTTCCTTAAGTGAATCAAAACGAATCTTCTTCATTAAATCTCGTTGTCTTTTTGTATTTTCTAGCTTACTTGAAGATTCTTTCTTGAACTTCTCTATGTAATCTCTTTATCTCCTTGGCACGCTGATCAACATTAGAATTCAATTGGTGTTTAGTATGGAAAAGAAAGGTATAAAGGACGCTTCCTATATACAACTTCAAAAGGATATCTTCTAGTGGTTTGGCTGACATAATTATTGTAAGAAAACTTTAGTTTAGCTAAATAGGCTTACCAACAAACTGCACAAAAGATTTCTCAAAGTAATATTCACTACTTCAGTTTATTCGTCAGTCCAAGGATGGTTTCAAAAGCTGAAGTACATTTGAGTTCATATTTTCTTCCAAAGTGTTCTCTAAAACTGACTAACAAATTTAAAAAAAAAACAAAAGTGATTCCTTTTAGAATTCCATTAAGACGCACAACTTCCTATAAGTACAAATTAGCACTATGTGAAGTATCATTTCTATTATGGCATGACACACAGTGAACTATCTTTGAAAATCTATCAATCATGATAGAATCCTTGTTTCTTTGACATTTTGATAAATCCCGTAATAAAATCTATGCTAACATCTTCTTGAGGGCCATGACATGTATAACCCTATTTTTTGCTTGGTAGATTTAGCAATGTCATAAAGAAGAAAGTAGTCGGTGACTTAGACCATTAGTCACTTTATTTTGTATGCTAGATTTGTGCTTCAAGATAAAAGGACAAGCTTGCAAAAATCCACTCTATATTGCATGGCAACGATTAAGCTTTTATAAGAGCTCAAGGGGTTCATGCTTTATGTATAAGTTGAACTACTTATGAAATAAGTTATTGCTCCAATAATTTAAAGGGTCATATGATAGGTTAAAATTCCTTATCATACATAGAGACTATAGCTTCCTATCATTTCACTTCTAGCTAAAAATTGCAATATGTGGAACTTTTTGACTAAGAACAATACTAATTCTAACATTAGAGGCATCACAATCAACCTAAAAATAAGATTGAAGTTTGGAACTTAGAAGTTGGAAGTGCAAGTGCAAGTGCCCTAAAAATCCTTTTATTTAAATCATTTGAACTCTTGGTGCACTTTGTCACTCCATACAAAATGATCTCCCTTCATATAATATGTGAGTAAGGTTATAATAGTGCTGGAGTTTTGAGTAAACGACTAATAAAATCAAGTAAAGCCATGAAATTCCAAACTTCATGTAAAGTTCTAGGAATAGGTCAATTATCAATATCTTCAACCTTACTTAATACCTTAGTTCAAGACAACATATCTAGGAAATATCACTCTATCAGTTAAAAATGATTACTTATTCAAGTTGACATCGAACATTTGTTCTCTAAACACCTTAAAGATTTGTTAAAGGTGGTTTAAATGCTCACCTTATCTTTGTTGTAGACCAAAATGTCATAAAAGTAAACAACCACAAACTTCCTAATGAATATATTAAACCAAGTGAGGTTCCAATCAATGTCCTGATGATAACAAAATATAAGTATTACTAATGGGTTTATTATTTCAATGAGAAAGAATATAAGAACAAGATGTAGTTATAAACTCAAGAACATAGTTCATAAAATTGATTAAAAAAAGATGACATTTGTATTTTATAAAGTAAAGACCAGGTCAAAAATTACAAGAAAAATAAGGAACATCAAGGTCATTCTTTAGTTTGTAATCTTATTTAGTCACTTTGATAATCTAAAAGGCTCACTATGTATAAAAATTTCATATCATTTTATTGCATAGGTATTTTCATTTTTTAAAAGTCATTGAAGCTTTTAATTTTAATAGAAAAGCCTTTTGATCTTTCAAACATTCTTCAAAAAATATTTTGGAAAGTTTTTAAATTATAGGTGAATTAAACAAATTGAATTTGAGCATTTGAAGGTGTTGAAGCTATGTTTTTTGGGTAATTGGTCGATGGGTTAGTGGCTGACCAATATAGGTTATAGTTATCGAAATTGATATACTAATAGTTTGAAGTAGCGTTAGTTGATATATTAGTTGATCAATATGTTATATTGGTTAATTAATATGCCTAGTGGTATACGAATGTCTCAACAACTAGTGAATCTGACTAGTTGACCAATACTCTACAACTAATCATTGTAACGTTTAGTTCAACTAGTTTTTAGCTCCAACAGTGTGTAGGGTTCCCGAGATTCTATAAATACATATTTTCTTATTTATTCTTCTATCAAGAAAAATTCGAGTGTCTTTTACATACATTTCTAAATATATATTTTTTCAATTATTTAAGCATCATTATCTCATATCTGTGTGAGTGAGTCTCTTTGGAATATTCAAAGAGTGAGATATTTTGATTTGTAAGCTTCCATTAGGGTTTTTGTTTATTGCATTTGTGGTGTTCTAAATGGAATTAAAGTTCTTATTCACTTCAAAAGAAGATTGTAAAAGAGTTCCTCTTTGTCGAGAAAAGATTATACAAATATTGTTCTTTGAATTGAAAGAATAATTATATTAGAATTCCAAGAAGAGTCTTAGGAATGAATGTAAACAAGAGTTGTTTGTTAAATCACTATAAATCGGTTTGGATTCTTTATTCCCTATCTACTTTAAAGTATTATTCAATTATTTGATTGATTTATATTAAAAAATACCGTTATTCTTATATATATTGATTATTATTAAATTAAGTTCATTGGTTAAAAAACATTTTAAATTTTATAAACACCCAATTCAACCCTTCCTCTCCTGAGTGTCATTAGGGACTAATAAGTAGTACCAGAGTGCGTTTACTAGGCTAGCATTTCTAACAAAATCGTATAATAAAAATCCTAATGACATTGTTGGGAGCATCATTATCCTTCTTTAACTAAAAGGGACAAAAAATTAGTTGAGGCCCTTTTTATGATATAAATGATTGTCTATATTGTAAAATCATGATGAGATATTTCGTAATAGCTGAAAGTATTAACCTATTAAAAATAGTTTCAAATGGTCCCTTTATACCTACACAAAATTATAAATAATAAAAGGTCCCAAATTAAAAGAAGAATGAGAACTTCAAGATAAGAGATTAATTT
>JAOTAW010000006.1:3276225-3288602 GCA_025629945.1 Erythroxylum savannarum | reverse complement strand
TGGTAACAAAAGGGTTTATTTCAGCACCCCTACGTATGCATTTCTCTTGCATATTTTCTCCAGTGTCCCCTGGCCAGATGTATAATTGTGGAAGTGTGTAAGGCTTTTTGTTTCTTTTGTGTGAGTGACTATTGTTAATTTGATCAAAGTAGAAATCAATTTTAGTGCTTGTTTCTTTTTGTGGGTAATCTGGTCGCTGCTTCTGAAGTGTTAATGACTTGCTGCCTCTCTGATAGGTTCATCGTTTGCAGCAGAATATCCTAGAGAATTTTCAAACTAACCAAGTTGAAACTATCTCACTGATGGAAGAGAAAGTTCTTCAAAAACTTCATGAAAAAGAAGCAGAGATGGACAGCATTAACAAGAAGAATGCAGAACTTGAAGAGCGAATGGAACAGCTCTCTGTGGAAGTGTGTGCTTGGCAGGAACATGCAATGTTAAATGAGAACATGATACATGCCCTCAATTTTAAGCTTGAACAAGTCTATGCACAAAGCAGAGATAGTAAAGAAGGATGTGGCAACGGTGAGGTGGATGACACAGCTTCTTGTTGTAATGGTCGTGCCAGTGATTTTCACTTGATTTGCAAGGACAATAACGACATGAAAGAGTTGATGACTTGTAAGGTTTGCAGACTTAAAGAAGTTTGCATGCTTCTATTACCATGTAAGCACCTATTCCTGTGTAAAGATTGTGAAAGTAAGCTTAGCTTTTGTCCTGTGTGTCGATCCTTAAAGTATTTTGGCATGGAAGTCTATATATAACATGTAATATATAACATATGTGACAGCTCTAGTCTTATGCTAAAATTATGTGCATTTGTTCATGTCATTTTGGTGGTTTTGCTGGTTGCTTCTACGCTAATCATTTCTTTTGTTTTATTATTGTTGAGATTTGTTTTGTTATCTTGCATTCTTGGAATTCTTGTGATCAACTTGGAGAGAAAAAGTCCTAGCATAATGACTTTATTTACCAACTTTTTTGTGTTATAGTTTGCATTTGCCCCAGGAATCCTTATGATCTAGAAACGCATGGTTTTAGTTGTGGTTGAGGTTTCAGATCTGAGTTTGAGACTCATTCTACCTGATGGGTGGATAGAAGTGAAATCAAGTTGAAAAATGATGAGGTGGAATTCTTTTTGTATAACATTTTCTTGGTTTTATTTTGGAGCTAATGCTGAAGTTCTGTCGTATCTTGTGGAGTAATCCACTGTCGCTAGTTTAGAGTCCGAGTGAACTACTTCATACATGGAAATATGATTGATATACAGTCTGAGGTTGTAATACATAAGTCAAATGGAACTGTACGTTCTGTAAAAAGCCAAAATTTACGTATTGAATCCAAATATTCCTTGTTTTATATTAGGTCCGTTGTCCAAGTGTTTCCTTTGCCTTTTTGTATGTAAATTCACTCATCATAGAAACTTATCCAGGATGTTTCTGGAATTTATGGACTTGCTAATCCAATTAGACTGTTTTAGAAACTCTATCCAGGATGTTCTCACATTCAGGGACATGCTAACCTGATTACGCTTCTGGGGTTGGAAAATGAGATTGGGCACGTCTACACCATATAATTATGTTGGATTCAAATGTATGCTGAACTGGCTTGGCACGTACTCTCGCTGTGGCCATCTCTAGTTCAACGGTTGGCATTAATTGATCTGCTATATCTATTAAATGTTGTATTTTATTATAAACTTGTTAGCATTAACCACTACAGATCATGCCAGGTATTACTGAAAGCTCGCTTCTGCTTCTCACAGCCCCAAATCAACTCTTTCACGATTTTCATACTCCATGAGAAGCAATATAACCAGTTGGATAAATCCGCAATGCTAAGGAAATTTACCTTTATTTATCAACATCGTTCTCTTAAGATGCTCACTTAAATTAAAGGTTTGAAGAGCCTTGGGCTCAATGGTACAACTCTACTCTTGTATTTGACGGTGGAAGCATCATAAGATTAAGAATAGCTGAGGAAGATTTGTTTTCACTTATTGGGCCTTTTCATTTAGGCTCTTGGGATATAAAACTTATATCCCAATACAATCTTATAACGGAGACGGAGGCATCAAACAACACTAGAAAATACATATAGAAAAGATTATAATATCTTGTAAATTTTTTTATTCAAATATGATTTGTAAACACTCTAAATTTAGACTGACTTTACAATAATATAAATTTAAATTTAAGAGAATAACTTTAAATATTTAATTAAGAAATTAATTTTTTCTGTTTCATCTCTCTTTTTTAATATAAAATGTTTAATATTCACTTCCTATATGAAATTTAAAAATATAAATATTTAAAGAAGCATATAAAGCATTATATTTCAACTAAAAAATGGCTGTTAAGTAGGGGAAATTTGGTTCCGACGTGTGGTGGCTTACATTACAAGCCTCGAGCATTACCCTAAGGTCAAAATCAACTAGGACACATTAAGTACTATTAACGACGCATGCATCAACTTTTCTCCTATAATTTAGTAATTTAGCAATGTAGAAGTCTTGGGAAGCAAGTCTTTTTGTTTGGGTGTGTATTGGACAAGAGTGGAGGGCCGAAGAGGAAGAGGAGAGAAGCAGATTGTTCAACTTTTTTCTAATCATGCCTTAGAAAGTGATGACAAAGAGGAAAGTGAATATGCTTCCCCCATGATTATAACTATCTGCTATCTATCTTTCTATCTATTATTATTATTATTACTATATATCATTATCATTATCACACTACTATTCCACCTCTACTTCCACTTCCACCGCAATCTCTAGCCGATTCACGTCCTGTCAATGCCTGCCACTCTCTCCGTTCCCCAGCTTTTCTCTTACCACCTCTTCTCTTTTCATAAAGAACCATGCAGATATGTTGTACGTCTAGATTTTGGAAATTTACATTCAAATTTCTTATGGAAGATCAGTCCCTCTTTACCAGAGTTCAATCATCCAACCCCTCTTCTTATTCCCCCATAAAAGCTGTTTTTTTTTTTAATTTTTTCCTTTCTTCTCTCTACTTTCTCTTTTCCTTCGTCTTTCACTTTGTGGGACAAATGAGGCATCATTTCTCTGTTGGCTTACCTCCACTTTGTATCTCTTTTTTGCCTTCTTTTCTGCATCAAGTATTGTACCCTTCATGCACTCGATCATATACTTTCTTTTTGGGACTCCAATATATATTCCTCCATCCATCCAACTGTCAAAGTTATTCCATTTGTGAAACTGAATCATGCATCTTGTTATACCCACATCTCTTCCGTTACATGTCTGCCTTCAGACACAACTTGTCAAATGTCTTCTTCCCCAATCAATATAAGTACCTGTAACTATACAACGATAGCTTCATAAGGAGTTGTCCTGTATGCCTTTACCCGGTTCTCTTGAACATGACAGATACAACCTCTGAATTTCTGGCATGCATGATTTTCAACTGACTTGTCTGCTCAAATATTTATGATGGACTAGGGAAAATTAACTGGAGAGGTGACGTATTGAAACTTCATAGGAATGGAATGAAAGATTCACAATTTTTTACAAGAATAACTAATTCTAAATTTTCTAACTTTTTGGGATTTTTTTTAATATAGTGTTAAAGTTTTTTAACAATTGAGCGTTCAACCTTTTAAAAATTTAATAGTTAAATTCAAATCGTTAGTTTTATTAATTATTTAGTTAACAAAATGTTTATTGTTTATGAATAGTAGATGTTCACTTGAAAAAATAGTGACCATATATATAAACCGGAGTAGACAAGAAATTTTTTTCCAGATAGACATCTACGTATTATGAGCAACAAAGATTTTGTTAGCCAAATCAATAAATTACTAACAAAATTAATGATTTGAACTGAATTGTTAAAGTTTTAAAAAGTTGATCATTCAATTAAAAAATTTAAAAGTTGGACATTGAATTGAAAAAACATCATAAAATATCCAACAAATTAAAATTAGCTATCCCTTTTTAATATATAGCAAAATGTATATATCACTTCAACGAGAAACAATTATAATTGTATAGCAAAATATATTTATATGTAGCTGTCACATATTAATTAGTTACGTTGGCATTAGGAAAATAATCTCTTACTTGATAACGTAGGATTCAAGTAATAAAAGATAATCATTTAATTTAGAATTAATTATATTGTTTTCTATGAAGTCTATTGTTTTTCACTTCGATTCTTATCATTTATCTCCTTATAATATTACTTATTTATCATATAAGTCTTTTGTCCATATAAAATTGATTTTTTGTATATTTATAATTTCAAAATAATATTATATTGAAATTTAAATTTTTTAAAAATATATTATTTTGAATTTGAGCTTGTGTGCTAAAGAATATTATAAAGAAGTACGAGATAATTTTTAAAATAAAAATAAAAATAGAAAATAGAAAATCAAACTTCTGGAAGTTTCAATATATTTAACCTTGATTTACCAAAAAACAATATATTTAACCTTGAATTTATACACGTTATTAAGTTATAGTACATACATCCTTTCTTCCTTGACATTGATTGCATACATGAATGGTCACTGTATGGAGATTAATGAAATGCTATTCTTCCATTATTAGGTTCTACTTCTAATTTCTTTCTCGTGTACAAATTACATTAACTTAATGCATTGTTATTGTAGAGGGAGAAGATATGTGGACTATTATTAGAAATATAAATAAAGTATTTTAATATTAAGATAGAGTAATGAGCAATATAAGTATTAAAAAGTAATTAATTAACAATCTTTTTCTTAATGTTAATGAATATTAAACATATTTAAATATATATTCTTTTCCCTATTAAATGCTAAGATAAATGTATTAAATGATGCAAGTATAATTGATTTTTAACACAAACTCTTCCTATATTAAAATTAACATAGATCATGAATGGTATCTCTCTATTTCATTTCTCTATTATAACAATCTTTTGCATTAAGCAAACATAAAATATAAATTTTTAGTAAACATAGCGATGTAAAATTTATTAATAGTTATATCGAAGATATTTTTTAGTTTTATAGTAACTCAAGTTAATTACAAATTTTAAATATTGTGAAAAAAATCCCACAACTAAAAATTCTATCAATTCGGCTAATTTATCCGTAAAAATCTTAAACCTTTTTGTTAAGATACCAGCAGCTTATAGTCAAACTGATTTGGATATGAGCAAACTCATTCAACATAACCTTGATTTCCCGGATGTGTATATTTGATTTCTTGATTTTTGGTGTATATTTGATTTGTTGAGATCACTTTTTTCCTTAGTTTTAGCTTAGCATATCTTTTGTATTTGGCTATAAAGGCCACAGTATTGTAACTAAAAGATATACAATTTTCTTCTCCTTCTCTGCTATTCGTACACTTTTAACTTTTCGATTTGATTTTTTTACTTTTTCGATTTACTTTAATAATTCTTATTTTGAAAATCTTGTCATCATCAAGTTCTTTTAAAATTGATCCATTCAACAATGTAAAATATCAAAATATATTTAAAAAATCAATTAAAAGAGATCTTATAATTCCAATTGGAAATTAATTGAACAACTTCTTAAGTAGTTTGAATATCTGCAAGTTGGTTCAGTAATTAAAAGAAAGTCCATTCAATGGTAGCTCTATTTTTTTTAACGTTGTATATATTACAATGTAGGAACTAAAGATATAGTTACTGTTCTGGTGCGCCTCAGAATCTAACAGTCAACAACTTGGAGCGGATGAAACTCGATTAGCGATCAATTGGGGACCATTGATTCTGTGCTCTGGTTGAGTAATCGACATCAGATAATTCATGAAGCTTTTTGCTTGACATGATTGACCAGCCTAAAAGGGTTTTCATAGTGGATTATTAGGTGGCAATAATATCAATATGATTATACCGATGGAATATAAGGAATATCTTTCCTCTTTAATTCCTTTGCTACAAAATATAAGAGTTAACTAAATATACAAGTGAAAACTGAACAGCCCGGATCATCCCAACATTGCAAATGATTTGAAGGTGTCTGCATTTCCCCAGGAAATAAGGAATCGGTCGTCATTGAATCAATTAGGGTAAAAACTTTCACTGGTTTTCGAGGAGACCAGACTGCCATTTTCATGTCATGAATTATTGGTTGTCATGATGAGTGAAATGAAAAACTAAAAAATATCAATTTAATAAGGCCTATAGCTGCTTTGTGATTGTGAGAAAATGAACGTAAGAACGTGGGGTCTTCATATATATGCATGAAATGATGGTGATGATGGAGGGACCCCATTGAGGCTTTTGATCATAGCAAAGGAATCCCTTGGATTGAGGATAGTAGCAGCAGTAGTAGCAGCCTTGAAATCGTGTGGGACCTGTCATGCTCTTCTTTCTTTTAGGAAAAAAAAAAGAGAGAGAGAACATCTAGAGTTAAATAACTTTTGTTCTCTTTAACGCTCATCAGACACAGTATAAAAAGAAGAGAAGTGAGTAAGAGAAAAAGAGAATGTGATGTGCATGTGATCCAACAGCCTTTATGTTCCCCTCTTCTTACCCATTCTTCTTCTTCTTCTCCTGTGTCTTTTTGACATTAGGTGTCTAAATGCTTTTTCGGTTGATGATGTTTAGGTCTTACATAGATCTTATTATTTTCCTTCCTAAACATGAAAAAAAAAACACAACTTAATTTCGGTCCCATTTCTTTTAGAGATGATGCTGATGATCATCAATAGCACCGACTAAAAGCATGTCATTAGTGGAATTCCTAGGGTCTAGTACCATATCACCACCAAGTTGATCATCGATCGCTTTTGTGTCTGCGATAGATACTTGCATGTTGTATAGTATATACCTTTTATGTGACCAATCTATTACCCTTTGTACATGACGAAGTTTCTCTGGTTTATTTATATTTGATACCATCTTTTTCATGTAGAAGTTGAAATCAACTCCTTTAACAAAGACGGAAAAAGAGAGAGAGAGAGAGAGAGAGAGAAAAGCACAAAATAAAATAATTGATATGAAAGAAGAAGAAAAGGATATAAAGATATAAGTAAAAACATCTATTCTTGTTCTCTGCTTTTTATGCAACTCTAAAGCGTGTTAAAATTAGCTTGCTTTTATTAATTAGTAAACTATCGTACGCCATGCAAGTCTAACAAAGTTTTTCTTTCAAAATGTAGAAACCCTTTTGGACCTACGTCCTATTAAAGAGACTGTTTTGAAAAGAAGCTGCTTTTAAAAATCTTTTTTTCTTCTAAGGAAAAGAGCTTTTGCATGGAAATCAAATCTACATTTTCTAAGATTATTTTGATTAAGTTTGCAGATTCCTCACTATCCAATCAATCAATTTAAAGCATCTTTCTTTACTCCATTTGGGTCAATGTGTTTGTTGATTTTGTTCATAGTATAATTTAATATCAAAGTAACCATCTTAAACCTTGCATGATTGCTTTAAAGTTCAAATATTTGTAGATCCCTTTGAATACGACTTATGTTCCAGGGAATGGAATAACATGTGACACGGCTTTATAAGTTTCTATGAGACAAAGCATTTCCTTGGAGTTATGGAATTTATGGACCACGCATCATATTGTTTGCTAATAATTGCAATATATAGCAACCGAAATTCATGCATCCTGCATCCAATATGTAATAAAATTGTGTCTCTTTTGCGTCTTAGGTTTCGCACACATGTAGATACATCTATCTGGTCATCTGGCTTTTCTTAGGATGCTTACAGCCTGGGTCTTAAACAGTCCCTTTTCCCATCAAGGCAACGCATTAAATTTTGGTAATAATAAGTTAGCTACAAGATGATGATAAGAAAGATAAGTCTTAAACAGTTGCTGAGGAAAAATCAGTTAGCTACCTCCCAGTTTCTTGTATATAAAGATTTCAGGGAAGGATCTTGGTGATAAGATATTGATTGGCAAAATAGGCTTATGGTATATTATTGATAGTACACATTATATACATGTATTAAGGTACGGTAAATCTAAAGGATAAAGGAAAATCATAAGATCAGTTACAATAAATAACAAATATACAAGAGATTTGAAACTAGCGGAGAGATATCCTTATCATCCTCCCTCAAGTTGAAGAGGGGACCAAACTCTCAACTTGTCTCGAAAGTGCAGAAATTTGTTCTTCGTCAAGGCCTTAGTGAACAGATCAACTAGCTGGTCATTAATGGAAAGATAGCGAACAACAAGAGCCTTGGAGAGAACTTTATCACGAATGTAGTAAAAATCGATTTCCAGATGTTTGGAGCGAGAGTGAAAGATTGGAGTTGAGGTGAGATAGGTAGTACTGAAATTGTCACACCAAAAATGAGGAACAAAAGTTTGGTAGAAGCCGATTTCACCTAACAATGAACAAAGCTAGTGAAGTTCATTAATTGTAGCAGTGATGGCCCTATATTCAGCTTCTGTAGAAGAACAAGAGACAATGTGTTGTTTGCGAGAACCCCAACAAATGAGATTAGAATCGAAAAAAATGGAGCAACCAGTAACAGACTTCCTATCATCATGATCACTGGCCCAATCAGATTCACAATAGGCAGAGATTAAGGTGGAAGAAGACTTAGCAATAAACAAACCTTTATCACACGTAGCATAAAGGTAGCGAAATATTCACTTGAATGCAGCCTAATGAGTGAATTTTGGAGAGTGCATAAATTGACATACCTTGTTGAATGCAAAACATAAATTTGGTCGAGTAAACTGGAGATACTGAAGACCCCCCACAATGTTGTTGAGCATTGGCATTCAGTTTCCATTAGGCTAGAGTTTCAGTTCTAGTATGATTTTTATTCAAGTTCCAATATAGGACTTTAATTCCTATTTTTTAGCAGATTATTTGCAACTGTTCTTATCTATTGCAGCTAGCTTTATCTTTCGATTAGAATTAGAATTCAAGTAGAATTATTATGTTTTTATTTTCTATTTAAACACTTGCCGTCATTAATAAAAGTAGCTCCCTTTCTGCAATTTCAGCAATCGAGTTCCTTCTCTTATCTTTCATTCCTTCTTTCTTCTGTTTTGTTTTTTGTTTTGCAAAATAGTAACTATACCGCAACAGCATCGCTACAATTATCCAATAAATGTTGCGATATAATGTTGGATCTTCAAAGGAGTCATCACTAGTGGCAGTCAATTTGAGCGAGGGACAGGCTGGAGTGGAGACTCCATTAGCATCAAGCATATTGGCTCTGTCAAGAAGATCATGAAAATATTTGGTCTGATGCAACAGTAAACCATCATCAAGACATTATGTGTCAACTCCTAGAAAATAATGAAGCTGGCCCAAGTCCTTCAAAGTAAAGGACATCTTCAATGAAGTAATAACATTATGAACCAGGAAAGAATGATTCCCCATAATGAGAATATCATCAACATAGATTAAGCAATAAATCATTTGACCACCTTTATAGTAGAAATAAAGCGAAGAATCAGTTTTGAAGCTAAGAAATCCCAAGTACAATAACGCATCAGTAAGGCATTTATACCATTTCCTGGGGGCCTGTTTCAGGCCATAAAGAGACTTGTACAATTGAAAAACATGAGTTGGGAAGGCGGAACTGATGAAGCCAGGAGGTTGCTCCATGTAAATAGCTTCATCTAAGGATCCGTGGAGAAATTCATTGGAAACATCAAGTTGGCGAACATCCCAGCCAAGTGAAACCACAAGAGAAAGACACAAGTGAACAATAGAAGGCTTGACAACTGGGCTGAAGGTAATGTGAAAATCAATGCCAAGGCGTTGATGAAACTCTTTGGCAACAAGATGAGCCTTTTAGCATGAAATCGTGTCGTGAGGATTGCGTTTGATGTGGTAGACTCAATTGCAACCAATAACATTTTGTGAGGGATTGTACGGAACAAAGGACTAGGTGTTGTTGTGAAGTAAAGCATCATATATTCTTCTTTCAAAGCAACTCGCTAGTGGGGAACTTTATTGGCAGCCCGAAATGATGTAGTTTCAGAATTATCATCAACAACAATAGAGAAGGTCCTAGGCTTCAAGGAGTTTGTTTGAAGACGAATCAGCATAAGATGGGCCTTGATTCGGACAGTATGGGAAGAAGGAGGTACAGTGAGAATGGGATATTAGATGAGGAAGGCGAGTGATAAGTCATCGGCATTGGATGGTGTAAAGGACGTAGCTATTGAGGAAGGCGACGGATGTGGTGACATATGAGAGGGCTACGTTGGCGAGAGAATAGGTGGACGAGAAGAACTCGATGGTGAGTACACTTGAGATTGGTTTGGGGGAGTAGATGTCATCGGGAGAACAGGTTGAGGAGGAGAACTTGGAGGTGGATGCAAAGGAGGTTGGATTTGTAAAGCAGATGTCGAAGTAGCACATGAGGTTGATGGACAAGATGCAAGAGGTGAGGTGCCATGGTGTTAGGATGGTAAGAAGATAGTAACTGGAGAGGAATTGGAGCTAGTCATCATCTCGTGCTTTTGAAATGGAAAAACCTGCTCATCAAACAAAACATGACGTGAGACAATAATGATATTTGTAGCTAGATTTAAGCAATAATAACCCTTATGAATTTTTTTATAACCCAGAAAAACACAAGAAGTAGATTTTGATGACAGTTTATCATGAGCATAAGGTTTAAGCCAGGGATATCATAGACAATCAAAAAATTGAAGTTCATGATAATTAGGTAAGCACTGAAATAAAACTTGATACGGGGATTTATTTGAGAGAAGATGAGTAGGTAGCATATTAATTTGATAAACTGCGGTGTCAAAAGCATGTTGCCAAAATTGTTTAGGAACCGAAGCGTGAGTGAGTAAGGCAAGACCAGTCTCAACAATATGGTGATGCTTGCGTTAGGCACAACAATTTTGCTCAGGAGTTTTGGGACATGATCTGCATTGAGAAATTCCATGTTGAAGAAGGTGTGTGGTGAGACTCTGAAATTCACCTCCCCAGTCTGCTTGCAATACTTTGATTTTGCGATTAAAGAAACGTTCAACAAGGTGTTGGAATTTGATAAATACATTTAACAGTTCAAACTTGTGTTTGATGAGTAAATCCAAGAATATTTGCTGAAGTAATCAAAGAAGAGCACATAATATTTGTTATTATCAGAAGATGCAATAGGAGAAGGTCCCCATAAATCTAAACAAATAAGATCTAACAGTTCGTTAACACGAGAACTACACAAAGGGAAAGGAAATTTATATATTTTGCTAAGACTACACGCATGACACAAATGATGGAAATCACTACTGCTAAATTTTGTGGAACTGGAAACTAAAGCCTGATGAACAACGTGAGGAGCAACATGGCCTAAACGAGCATGCCACATAGAAAGAGAAGCCAAGTGAGCTTGAGGAGCAATAGGACCAACAATCAAAGGTGTAAGGGAGATGGAGTATAAGCCACCGTCAGTTCGACCTGAATGGAGCAATGCTTTTGTAGGGATATCCTTGATTTCAAAGTGATTTGGAAAAAAAATTAAAGAGAAACATTGTTAAATTTAGCAAAGTAGGAAACATATAGAAGATTAGCAAAAATATAAGGAGCACATAAAATGTTATCCAACTGAAAGAAACAAGCATGGTCAGAAGAAAAGTTGGAGGAGCCAATATGAGAGATTGGTAAGGTTTTACCATTGCTGATCTTAACTTCTGCAAGGCATTATAATTATGATGAAGAGCAAGGTTGTCTATATCAGTAGTGAGATGATGAGTAGCTCTAGAATCCAATAGCCATTGTTGGGGACGAGACTATTGTGAAGAGGTTAGGTGGGCAGCAGGTGTGGGCAATAGAGAGAGAGCATCTGTCCACTGACGAGGAGAAAGACATTGGCGAGAGTAGTGACCTATATCGTTGCAATTATAGCAGGTGAGGACACGATCAGTGGAAGACAGGTAGATAAGTGGTCCTTGGGAGCGATACGAGTGAGGAAAAGACTGATACTATTGCTGACGACCCCGCCCTTAGTCACGACCACCTCTCCCGCGCATAAAGGGATTTCGATTGGATGAAGAAGACGTGGTATGAATGGCATGAGCAGTAGGTGGGATAGATTTATTGACACCAGAGGAAGAGTTATGGGCGAGACTGAGTTCTTCACTCAACAATAAACCATACAAGTCATCAGCAGAAATAGAATTTAGGCGATTCTCAAAGGACCTGACAAAGGGTCGGTAAGACGAGTCCAAACTGTTAGTGATTACTTGTACTAAGTCATCCTCAGGAACCGGATGTTTGAGAGCGGCCAATTCATCAAAGATGCGCTTGGCCCTTTGAAAGTAGTATGTGACTGATTCATTCTTCTTCCAAACTATAGAAGTTGTTCTTTAGTATTTGAATTTGAGCCTTAGAATCAGAGGCATAGTATTAAGGAATGTATATTTACCATTAATGCAAAGATTAGGATGACTTGTATAG
>JAOTAW010000006.1:2817194-2827848 GCA_025629945.1 Erythroxylum savannarum | reverse complement strand
CGATCTAAAAACCTGACTTTCCACGTAATGAAATACCGACAAACTAACCATACTTGGAGCCAAAACTGAAGTTTTGTGTTCACATGAATCCTCGACAAGCGAGTTCAGTGCAGTCCAGAGTCCGGAAATTCTTCGAAAAGCGCAACTTGGTTTCATCGGTGATTGGATTTTTCCTGCTCACTACTCCCCAGAATCATACCAACAAACAAACCTTTCATCAGTAACGCATCCCAAACGCCACAACCTACTAAAATATCAAAAACACCTTTCTTTCTCTTGCTCATTTTTTTCTATAATCCTTCTTCCGATTACATGAAGTACCCGTAACACCAAAAGCTTTACATTGCAGCCACCAGAACAGGACCCTCTACTCAAAACTCTGAAACCCTAAGAGGTGAAACCAAATTCGATGTTTCCCTCTCATCTTTTGTTTCTTAAACTATGACTATACCATATACTAGAAGTGAAAGACGACTGAAACTAAAAACAAAGCGACCGGTAATTATATAGGTGACTATGATAACAACCAAGACTAAGACAAGCTGAAGACTAATCACCACTTCAAAGTTTTTCAAGGAGGTGAAATCGTAACTCCGGGCCATCCAAAACAATCCATACGAACATTATCTAACGGATAATCACCACCAATTTGCTCAACATTACCAAGCTGCTGCCATGTGTTGTTGTAACGTGGAGTACCAACAAGCCAAGCTTCACCATTACCGCCACCAGCCAAACTCATACCCTGGTACGGCCAAACTCCTCTCCCACCATAACCCAACCCCATATCGCAAAACCCGAACCCGAACCCTAACCCAGGCGGCATGTATCTTCCCAACCCTAAGAACTCGTCAAGGCCTCCACTTTCTGTTGGACCGGGAAGGTTCTCGTTCAGGAAGAATTCTTTCAAAACATGGGTCGTAGTCTTCACAGTAGGTGAACATGAATCAAGGTTATTAGCAGATAAGGTTACTGGTATCGACACAGAAGTTGACAAGGGCGAGGAGGAGGAATTAGTAGTGGAGGCGATGGAGGAAGAGGACGAGCGAGCTCTTCTTGATTTCTTGCGAGTCGTACCACCAACGGGGACGTTCCGGAGGGCCCCACCTTTTGTCCAGTATCGGCGACAGCCTTTGCAGTAGTAGCGAGGCTGAGATAGGCTGTAGTTATTATAGTAACAGAACTTGGTGTTGTTAGACTCACACCTCGGACACCGAAGATGTGGGTGGCCGGAGCTCGACCTCAGTTGTCCTATTGGCACAGACTCAATAGTAACAGTGTTATGGACTCGGATTACGCGCTTCTTGCTGGGATCGGAGGGCATTTTGAGGTGGGTTTGTACTGTTACTTGGGGCTTAAGGAGACAGAGCAAGGTTTATATAGGGCGGGACGAAGTCGAGGTTCGGGTTTGGTATTAAAGAGGGAAGAGAGAGAGTGTCACTGCAGGGTTTTAGAAAGCACTTATGTAGAGAAGTACAGGCGGTGTGTTCGCACCCTGTTCGATGCTAACGACGGCTTACAAATTACAAGCGTGGCTTAACTTGAGTCTCTCGTTTGTGTTTACCTTTGAACTCTTGGGAGGGGGATTGGGATTGGGATTTTTGGTGTTCGCTTCGATGCATGATTGCTGAGGTGGCGAAATTAGGATTGTACGGAGGGGTGGTGGGTTGTGTCTTTTCTGTGATGGACGAATCTGATTGATGAGAAATTGGGTTATATAGAATAGAACAGTGGAAATTCGTGATTCGTTTGATATTCCATGCAACCACAGCTTAGGATAGGAATGAATGATGGTGATGCTGGATTACTTGAACCAAAACCATTAGGCAAGGGAACGCCAAATCTTATTCTAACTCCTCCTTAGGGGCTAGTCTTTGTTCCTTAAATCTAGTAAGTAGAATAGTGTATTACCACATAAACTTGGAGAAGATTGATTGAAGTCTTCTTGGTTATTTTTAGTATAAAAAAGAGCCGACAAACATAATGATGTTCGGTAGCGTGGAAGGCAATAATTGCCGTCTATTTTGCCTTAGTTTAGTCTAGACTGACAAAACATGCACATCGAAAGGATTCTGCTTTGGATTTTACTTTCCCTGACTTCCTTAGTTCCTTTCTGTTGCCCTGTTTCTCGGTAACCGTGACCCGTGTGCTATTGCTATAGCGTCTTCCTACCTTGCAAAGTTTTGTTCTCCCATGTGCACCACACCAACCCATGAAACTTGTCAGTACATCCTACCATGCAGGACTCAGTAGGGGAGGTCATGTCCTTTCCCGTTAAGTAATGTACTTGGAATTAGGTAATTTGTACGCTAATGTTATATAATTTGTTTAATCATCTGAAATGGACCCATATCGGAGTGACCATCTATCGTAGCACTAGAATTCATACTTGGAGACTACGAAACCGGGCAGACCTCTTTGGTTTAGGTTCCATGCTTGCGCTCGAAATTTCTTCGGACGGACAGAGAGAGAATCAACATGGATGACGTTTCATTCTTTGACAGGTTGTTGGCTGTATACCCACTAGATATGGAACAGATCATATCTTCTAGATAATCAATTTTTATGTTATTCTATTAAATCTATATATATATATATATATATTACATAAATATGTATCTAAAATTGATTAGAACACTATTTTTAGCAATGAAAATTTGTTGCCCTAAGCATGTGGTTGAATTTCATTAATTTGAAGGGGATTCCATTGATAGGTTCAGTGTCCCATATAATGAGATTAATTAGAGATATTTATATTTATAATAATGGATTATCAATAACTAGTTTAAATATGCATTGAATAAACTCCGGAATTATATATAATTTATTAATTAAGTAACAGAGTTTGTTCTCATAATTTACTTTGATTAAATCCTATTTAGTTTAACACACAATCATAGACCACAAAATTGGCACACAGTCAGAGCCTCGAGCTCCTCCCATAGCTTGAAAACTTATGGTTTTATGTTCTATTTCGTTCTTCAATAGAGGTTCTTTTCATCCTTTTCTCACAATACTACTTCGTTATCAGACATACAAGAGTATTTAGTCTTACAAGGGGTTACTTATTGATTCACATAGAATTTTATGTACCCCATGCTACTTGGTTCAGAATGTAAGTTAGTGATGCTTTTAGCTACTAGACTTTGGACAAATTCTTTTTCAATTTATCAAAAGCAGGAAAAATGGGTCATTAAAAAAAAGTTCTTTATAAAAGAAATAATAAACTAACTTTCACAAAAAAATTGAAATACAATTCTTTTATTTCAATTTAGAGACAAATATGACTTGAATAAATTAAAACTAAAATTAAAAAAGAACAAGATTCGATAATTAAGAATAAGACAATTCATAAAATTTATAGTCAAATTTCGTATGTAGAGTGGACAAATTATTCATTGACAAAAAGAAGAAGAAGAAGAAGAAAGGTTTAGCCACTAAAACAAGTAAGTATTATTGAAATTCTTAACTTTAAGGAGATGAAAATTATATTAAAAGTCCTTCAAACTTATTAAACCACTTCCTAAAACATTGTAAAAATTATTATTTAATTTCTATTTAAGCATATGGTAAAAGTAAAGGATTTAGGGTATAGATAAAATAAGATCAAGTGAAATTGATAGTTAGGCATAAGAGGATTACACGGAAAGGTATATAATAGAATAAGAATAAACAAAAAGGATTATGATCGAATAATCCTACCTACTTAATACTTGAAGATTTTTAAAGACTCCTAGCTACTTAAACCATTGTTTAATCGTGAATTTTGAACATGACTAAGATTTAGATTCGACTATATGTTTGAGCTACCAAATTTCAACTCTTCTTGGTGTAAAACTTCTCCAACGTCACATCTCAGGAACGGGAACCTCGTGCTTTGACTATATGGGTGTGTTCACTATTTAATGCACATGCTTTGTTATTCAAATTAGAAAATAGGCAGAGAGACAAGAGTCTTATGGTGGAATTGGATTCCTTGTCGATAGTCGCGTCGGTCCAAAATGAAAGCGGAAGATGGGCATATGTTTCTTCAGAGTTGGGTTTGGCCTTTGAAAATGTGAGAAGTATGGGTACGGCTTGTTGTCTATGGCGGCTTCCAATTTCCTTCCGGGTTAATGAACCTGTAACATTGATTTGCGAGAAGAAATATGGCTGGAACGGGTTGGGCGGTTTGCCTAAAGACCATTTTGTCGTTTGCCTCTCCACGCGGTGGTAGCGGTTCCGACCCTTGCGGGTTGCGGCCACACCATGTCCCGATAAAGCCGACGCTTTGCAGGAGAGTTCACTTTCCGGAACAGAATGCGACAGGGTCGTGACAGTGACGTCACACCTGAAATCAACTTTAATACAATTAAAACATTCTATTCATTTCATGCAGGACACGGATTATTGTACGAGATTCTTCATGTAATTTCGTTTCAATTTATTATATTTAAAATTCGGTGGAAATTTTTATTTAATTCGATTTTTTCATAAAATAAAAATCAATTAATCTAAAAACTTATTTCATAAAAAACTCAGAATTTATGGCATAATTTATTTTTATCTAAAACTATTTTTAAAAAAATATTTAAATTCTTAAATTTAATTAGAATAATTGAGTCACGAGTCAATCTAGGCCGAAATTGACCCATAGACCGATCTATTAAAAATACCTTAATCGAAAGCCATTACCGTCAAATTCTTAATTTTAATAAAGTAAAAGTTGTAACAAAAGATTCAAACTTCAAATTTTAAAGAGATGAAAGTTCTTTTAGAAGTAATTCACACTTATTATCTAAACTATTGTAAAAATATTATTTAATTAAATTCAAATATACGATGAAAATAAAGAATTTGGTTTAAAAAATAAAAATTTTAGTTGAGATATAAAATGATCTTGTTATATGTTTTATGGGAGAACTAACCCCAAAAGCTAGCTTGAATGGTAGGAGAGTCCATAAGCTTATAAATCCCACATCAATCTCTTTTCTTACCAATGTGGAAAAATTAGACCGTAACATCCCACCACGCTTCGTAGCCTAGGCACCGGCAGGCTGGCTGTGCACTAGACCTTTTTTAGCCCTAGGCGAACACTGCTATACCAGCGTCACCACCCACGTACTCACTGGCTGGTTGTGCGCTAGACCTTTTCTAACCCCAGGCGAACACTGCAATGTCGGCGTCACCACCCGTGGGTGTGGCACGAGGACTTGAAGAAGTGGTGTTAGTTCTAATACCAATTGTTACAGGTCTTATGGAAGAGTCAACCCCAAAAGCTAAATTGATGAGTAATTTTCCAAAGAACAAAAGACGAAATAGTAGAAGAAATAGCAGGGGAAGGAAAAGTTCTCAAAATATTTATTCTCTTTCATTTCGTGTACTGCAGTGGCATTTATAGCCGATTACAATTAGAAAGTAAATCAGAAAGTAACGTAAATTGCTAGACATTATTCTTACTAAATCCTCCACCAAAGTAGGAGTAGATAACTGGAAGGAAATCACATAATAATAGAAGTACATCAGCAGCAAACCAGGAAGAATATCTGAGCAGTAGTTTGACAGGGTCTTGTGTCTTCAGTTGTGAGGTTTAGGATCGTAACATGCCCCCACTAACAACATCCTTGTCCGCAAGGATGAACTCAGGATACTACTTTGCAAAGCACTATAAATTTTCCCATGTTGCGTCTTCAAGTCCAGTGCCTTTCCATTGTATGAGCACTTCCGTTTTGGGATGATACTTCCCTTTTTTTTATAATTTGCCTATCCAGGACACGTTCTGGTTGTGGCATAATGGTTGCATTTTCGGACACAGGAGGAAGAGTAGGGAATACAACAGGAGAGGAGCCCAATGACCGTCGCAAGAGACTAACATGAAATACGTCATGAATTTTAGAACTCGGAGGTAATTCCAATCGATAGGCTACAGGACCAATCTTCTCAATGATTTTATATGGTCCAAAAAATCGAGGGGCCAATTTTAAAGAGCTTCGAAAAGCAACGAAAGTCTGACGATATGATTGCAGTTTTAAATAAACAAAGTCACCAACTTGAAAACTAACACCTCTGCGTTTCTAGTCTGCATGTAGTTTCATACGATGTCGAGCTAGTTGTAGATTATGTTTCAAGTCACGTAGTATGACAGTACGCTCTCTTAAGTGTGTGTCAACAGCCTGCACTTATGAAGTACCTGGAACATATGGAAGTAAGGCAAGAGGAGGAATACCATACACGGCTTCAAAGGGTGTAGTTTTGGTTGCAGAATGTTCACCAGTGTTGTAACTTTATTCGGCCTAAGGTATCCATTCTACCCAAGTACGAGGTTGATCTCCTGCAAAGCATCGAAGGTATTGTTCCAAAATTCGGTTTATGACTTCAGTTTGACCATTTGACTGAGGATGATAACTAGAACTCATAATGAGGGCTGTACCATACAACTTGAATACGGATCTCCAAAAGTTGCTCATAAAAACTCGATCCCTGTCGTTGACAATAGATTTAGGAAATCCATGTAATTTGACAATATTATAGACAATATCTTTGCGACATCAAAAGCAGTGAATGGATTCTTAATTGGGATGAAGTGGTTATATTTGGACAAGCGATCCGCAAATATTAAGATGGTGGTATACCCTTTTGAATGTGGCAAGTCTTCGATGAAGTCCATGGAAATCTCAGCCCAGATGGTAGTGGGAATAGGGAGAGGTTGAAGTAAGCCAGCCGGAGCCATGGTGTCTGTCTTGAACCTCTGACAAGTCGAGCATTCCTGAAGAATTTTTTTTATAGAAGTACGCATACTCGGCCATTCAAATGATCGTTTTATGCGACTAAGAGTTTTGGTGTAGCCGAAATGTCCTCCAACTACTAAGGCGTGAGCTTCTTGCAAAATTACAGGAATTAGTTTTGAGGTAGGACTTGAATAAACATGACCTGCTTTAAACCAAACTCCATCCCTTTTTATTAGTTAACTGTTGGAAGTCTCTTTATGCTGTAAGTTTTCATAAAATTGATCCTGGGCCACTTCAACTTGTAACTGCGCCCACCAATTCGTTTCTGGTAGTGACAACACCAAAAAAATATCTCCTCTTCTGCTTAAAGCATCAGCACCTGAGTCGTCTCTTCCTTGTTTATATTCAATAATATAATCGTAACACATTAGTTTTGGTAGCCATCGTGCTTGAGCTGGGGTTATGATTCTTTGCTCCATACTTCAAACTCTTTTGATCAGTCCTCGCCACGAAAGGTTTCCCAAGTAAATAGGGCCTCCACTTCCTTACTGCGTTTACTATTGCTAGCATCTCTTTTTTGTAGGTGGATAAGAGCAAGGCAGACCTTTTAATGCTTCACTAAAGAAAGATATGGGATGCCCATTTTACATGAGTATCACTCCGATTCTTGTGCCACATGCATCACATTCAACTACAAAGGATTGTGAGAAATCTGGTAATTGAAGAACTGGAGGTGAAGACAAAGCTTTCTTAAGGGAATTGAAAGCTTCTTCGGCCTGTGAGTTCCACTGGAAACCTTCTTTAGTCAGCAGTTGGGTTAAAGGTGCTACAATTTGACCAAACTTACTGATGAACTTCCTGTAGTAACCAGCTAACCCAAGAAAACCTCTAACCTATTTTTGCAGAAGTTGTCGTGGGCCATTCTAGAATTACATGAATTTTCTTTGGATCTACTTCAACCCCCTTTTCTAAAATAAGGCGCCCAAGATACTCTACCTATGAATCTCCGAAATGACATTTTGATTTTTTTGCATATAACTGATTGTTTCTCAGAACTTCCAATACGATTCGCAAGTGTGATAAATGCTCATGCCATGATCTACTATAAACTAGTATATCATTAAAAAAAACTAATATGAACTTACGCAAGTACGGATGAAAAAGATCATTCATTAGGCTTTGAAAAGTTACTGGAGCGTTGGTGAGCCCAAAGGGCATAACCAGAAATTCATAATGGCCTTCGTGTGTTCTGAACGTCGTTTTGGAAATGTCTTCTTCACAGACTCTTATTTGATGATATCCTTAGCGTAAGTCTAATTTGGAAAAATATTTGGAACCATGCAGCTCGTCAAGGAGTTCATCAATCACTGGTATCGGAAACTTATCTTTAATGGTGATTTCCTTTAAAGCCCAATAGTCTACATAGAATCTCCAACTTCCGTATGCCTTTTTGACCTAAAGTACCGGAGATGAGAAAGGACTTCGGCTGGGGAGAATTAATCCAAATTGCAATAACTCTTGCACTAATTTCTCTATTTGAGTTTTTTTGTAATACAGATACCAGTATGGGCGAATGTTGATGGGTCCAGTTTGTGGCAACAAGGGAATTTGGTGGTCGTGCTCCCTCTTAGGCAGCAGCGCTGTGTTGGCTGCAAAAATATCCTCAAGTTCTGCCAGGAGGGTAGTGAGATCAGCTAGCGACATTGTTGGGGACTTCTAATCAGTGGCTGCCAACGTGAGATGAAGAAAGAGGCTAATATCATGAATGAGGCAGCATTTTTTTCTCCTAAGAGTTGCTACTTTGCCTTGCCTCATGCCTTGAAAGGTGACTTTCTTCCCTTTTGAATTAATGGACATTGTCAACCTACGGTAGTCCGTCTCCACAGGGCTAAGCGTTGATAACCATTGTACACCAAAGACTATGGCACAAGCTGTCACATGAAGGATGAAAAATCGGCAAGAGTTTTGAATCCATGTATATCCAAAGTGATTGCATTGCCTTTCCTTGCACATTCAATTTGTTCTTTGTTAGCAACAACAACATGGAAGGGTTTATCCATCGTCACCTGTAACCCGAGTTTCTTGGCTAGGGACTGATTAATGAAGTTGTAGGTTCCGCCATCAATGAAAATCGCAACTTCTCGTCCTTTTATTCTCCCATGTAACCGCAGTGTTTGAGAATGTTCCATGCCAGAAATAGCATGAAAGGAAATTTCAAGAGCTGTGGTGTCCCCTTTTCTCTTGGTAAGTCGTCATCCAAATCCATATCCTCCTCCCCGACATCTTCAATCATAAACAATTGAGGATGACGACATCGACAAACCTCTCATCACAATAATAACATAAACCTTTATCACACCTCTCTTTGGCTTCTTGAGGTGAAATCTTGCATGCTGGCATGACTGGTGTGCATCTGTAGTGTTGGTTTTAGAAGTTGGTGTAGATCCAAGCACTCCAGCAGTGTTGCTCCCTTTCGTCGTCCAGCTTGTTTTGGCAGTAGGTATTGACCTCTTTTGCAATGTATTTTGCTCTTCGATCAAGTGAGCGACTCCAATGGCAGTGGCGAAGGTCCTAGGTTGCTTGATTTTGACATCCAACCTTACCTCGTCTTTTAAACCTGCAACGAAAAAGTCCACAAGAAAAGATTATGGTAAATTATCAACTCTGTGTGATAAATTTTCAAATTCTTCTTGATATGTTGCCACAGTGGTAGTTTGTTTTAATCTTGTTAATGCTTCTGAAGGATCTTCATAATCAGTGGGCCTGAATCGTTGAAGAATAGCCTTGGTAAATTCATCCCAACTCATTAGTCCCTTGAATTTACTGAGCCAACGATGCCACTGTAAAGCGAGCCTTCCAAGTGAAATGAAGCAAGCTATACTCGCTAGTTTTCTGCTACTTCTTTAAATTCAAAATACTGCTCCGCCTTGTATATCCAGCCCTGCGGATTGTCGCCATTAAACTTGGGAAAATTGAGTTTAAGGTGATGGTTACTAGATCCTGTAAAGAATGGGGCGCCATTTGGGGTGTTGCATTGTGGGTTGGTATGCGGTGGATGTTGAGAAGTGTTGGGTCCTAGTGAGGTGAAGGGATTGGTTTCTTCTTGAGAATTGGTGATGGCTTGTAATTGGCGATGTTGGGATTCTTAGGTGGCTTTTATGGACTGTATTTCTGTGAGTATGGTTTACAGGGTTTGGTAAACTTGATCTATACTGGATTCATGGTGACCTAACACCTCATGCACTTTGTTGCGGAACTTGGCATTACTCTGAGTTCTAGTATTCATCTTGAGCTTAACATGTCTCTGATACCAAATTGATGAGTAATTTTCCAAAGAACAGAAGACGAAATAGTAGAAGAAATAACAGGGGAAGGAAAAGTTCTCAAAATATTTGTTATCCTTTATTTCATGTACTGCAGTGGCATTAATAGCCGATTACAATCAAAAAGTGAAACAGAAAGTAACGTAAATTGCTAGACATTATTCTAACTAAATCCTCCACCAAAATAGGAGTAGATAACTAGAAGGAAATCACATAATAATAGGAGTAGATCAGCAGCAAACTAGCAAGAATATTTGAACAGTAGCTTGACAAGGTCTTGTATCTTTAGTTCTGAGGTTTATGATCGTAACAATTCTTCGTACAATTTAGAATTGCAACAAGAACCTAAGCGCTTAAACATGCCAATATTGGACAAATCACAAATGTTGTCGTGATCTTGGGTTGTACAAGACAAGCATGGATATAATTTTAAACATGCATTGAATTATATAATAATTTATTAAATTAGGTGAATTATCTTTGACATAATAATATTTTATATTAATTTATTAAATTAAGAGTTTGATATCTCATAAAATAAATATTTAAATTATACGATCTAATATTTTTAAAAATAATTATTTTTTATATTTTCATGAAATAAATTAGAATTTATAATATAAT
>JAOTAW010000006.1:2754571-2767222 GCA_025629945.1 Erythroxylum savannarum | reverse complement strand
TCTAATGGACCCTCGTCTTAGCCAACAGAATCGGACACCCGCAATCTATTTAGACTAAATTATTTAATCCCATTAACCTCTTAATTGAAATTAATTCGCCACTCGATAGACAGCAATCACGGATTAACTAATCTATTCGGCAATTTATTATTAAGTCAATTAATTAACAGGCCTCATTAATCAACAAACTCAACAATAATTAATCGATCAAGCACAGAGATTAAATAAACATAAGAAATTCACGAAAACATTTAAACCACGAAGTCTCACGAACTACATGTATCAAACATCAAGTACCTTGTCTAGATTAAAAATTAGCCACACATAATGCTAATCTCTAACAATTAAAACTGAAATTGACAAATGAAAAATGGAATTAAACCTTTGCAGAAACTAAATCACGTTCTCTCCCAATACTGCTACTGCTGCTTTTTAATCGTCCCTACCTTCTGTCAAGTTGTCGCAGTTCTCAAGCTCCCGAAATCTTTGTTACTCACGTCGACACTGTTGATTTAATGCTCAGACACAAAAGTTTCCCCCACTGTTGCCGCAATCTTAAGTCTTTTGTTTTCCCCAAGCCGGCTTCCTCCTTCGCCAACCACTATCGTCCACCCTCCTCTGATGATGATGTTTTTTTAATAAAATATTCTCTAGCTCTCTCTAGCTATATGTTGCCGTCACCCACCAAAGCTCTCCTTTGTTTTAATAATAATCTTCTCCCCTCCTGAGCTCCCCTGGTGCCGTCTATCTCATGTGATAAAATATATATATCTATCAAGCTCTCAAACTCCACCGCCGCCCCCCTTCTCAAGTCACTTTAGGTTTTTGTTCCATTAGTTTATGATGTGGGCCCCTCTCTTTGACAATTCAAGACCAGCCCACTCACCTTGTTATTTTCTTTATTCCAAGTTGCCGTAAACTTTCTAATCCCTCAAAGTTGCAGCTCTCTCTTTAGGTTTTCTCCAATGGGCCCCTAGCTATTTAATTCCCTTCTCTTCATTAAATAACATGGGCCCTTTCCTTTAATGCTTGATGATTAAAATGAGGCTCATCTCTATGATCAAACAAAACTTCAGGCTTTGACTTCTTCAATATGTTATTGAGACTCAAATCTCAAGATAATAAAGTCAAAATTTCCATGCAGTAATCTGCCAGCATAGCACTGTGTTGCCTTCAACATGGTCATGTTAAAATCTTCCGTTTCCAGATTAGCTAATTTCACTCCAAATTTTCGTCACTTTGTATTTCGTCACCTAAAACATGCAAAGACACAAATTATCGTGGAAACACAAACAAAACATCACAAACGTCTGCCAAAAGAACATGAAACAAAAAGAATTAACGTGACAAAAATGCAAGTTATCAATGTTTATAATGTACTGGAGCAATATAGTTAATATCAATTATGATAGTAACGAGGATCATTAAAATAATAAATTTTCACTTTTTCTTAATTTAATTCTATCATTTGATGTAAATTTGTCAGAATTTAAAATGTAAACGAGCATGCCAAAATTTAGAATTATTCATGAAGTTGTTAAGTAATTATTAGCATTTTTTGTGGATTGTGTAAATATTTGAAAGAAGCGAGTATATAATCATTAAATTGTTGATATTAATAATTATTATGATTAAGATAAACTAAATTAATAATGTATCTTTTTGTAATATTTAAGAATATTTTAATTTAGGGTAAAAGATTTAAACCTCCTTTGTAATTTAAGAAATATTAGCAAACTCTCTGATTTTTAAAATTCTTAAAAAAAATTTATTTTCTAGAAAAACCTCTTTTTTTAGATTTTGATTAAAAGATAACGATGAAATACATATAATATGAACATAAGACCTGAACTAATCAACTATTACTAATATGATAATTCAACTTGGCTCTTAAACTTGATTCGAACTAATTAAATATGACTTAAATTAATAATTTAAGTTAATTATAATAAATTAATAATTTGAGTTAGATTTAATTAGTTACTTTAATAATAAGAGCAAATTGAATTTTCATATAAATATTATTTGATTAGTTTACGTTTGATATTCATATTGTATATATTCATATTGTATATGTTTCATCATTATTTTAACTGAAGTCTAACAAAAATGATTTTTTAAATTATTAATTATTAAGAATTTTTAAGAATCTTAAAGATTAAGAAATTTTTATATTAAAGATTAAGAAATTTTTATAAATTTTTTAAAAGTATAAGGCAAGTTTGTGTATTTTGCACTTTAGTTTATAATAGTAATAAGGACTATGAATCTCATGACTTTCTGTCTTTTTCCAATCATGAATGGATATAAGTTTCAATACTGAGGTGGCAGCAAGGAATTCAAGTCGGTCAATACTATCTAGTATCTACACGTTGCACAAGCAGAAGCGCAATACTAGCGGTGCATTTCTCCAACATTTTTCTCGTGTTAAATACAACGTTGTTGGTCGCTAGCTATATATATATATATATGTTCCTCAAGCCAAGAAACCAGACTCCAAAACTAAGCGACTATGGAGTTACTAGCTTTATATTTAGTAGCTGCTGCAGTTATCATATTTGTTCTAACTACACTGCATTTCAACTTCTTGCTTTGGAAATCAAATATTGCACGCAAGAACAGAACACCACCTGAAGTTAAAGGTGGGTGGCCTGTTATCGGTCACCTTTCTCTCCTAGCAGGACCAGACCCAGCTCACGTAACCTTGGGAAAGTTAGCTGACAAGTACGGACCAATATTCACCATCAAACTTGGTTTACATCGAACTCTGGTCGTGAGCAGTTGGGAAATGGCTAAGGAGTGCCTTACTTTCAACGATAAAGCTTTCGCTAGTCGAACTCATTCTGTCGCCCGGGAGATTCTAGGGTACAATTACTCCATGTTTGCCTTCAGCCCTTACGGTTCTTATTGGCGCCAAATGCGCAAGTTAGTAACACTTGAACTTCTGTCTAACCATCGGCTCGCTACGTTTAAACATGTACGGGAAGCGGAAGTAAAGGCGGCGATGGAAGGGTTGTACCAGCAGTGGAGCAATAACACAAGTAGTTCAAGTCATAAGCTTCCGGTGGAGTTGAAGAAATTGTTTTGGAACATAAACTTGAACCTGATTCTGGAGATAATTGTAGGAAAGCGATATGCAGAGTATACATGTTGTAGTGTCGGTGAGAAAAGAGGCAAATGGAGAGAAACAGTGAATTTATTCTCGGAATTAGCAGGAAAGTTTGTCCTGTCAGATTCTCTTCCGTTTCTGAGGTTCTTGGATATAGGTGGATTCGAAAGGGCAATGAAGAAGTGCATGAAAGAACTTGACGAGGTTGTTCAAGGATGGCTAGAAGAGCACAAACAGAATAGGAAAGTTTCCAATGCTTCAAAACGTCAGGAAGATTTCATGGACGTTATGTTATCAACGCTGGACAATTCTGAAGCACTCGATCCTGATACTATCACCAAAGCCACCTGCCTGGTAAGTCTTTATTAATTAATTTACCTTGAAACTTGGGGCCTCGAACATTTATATAATTTAAGGTTTTGAGCCCTGACACATTTCCTACTCATCACAGGTTCTCTTCTTAGCTGCCTCAGACACCACAACAATCACTTTAACTTGGACGTTGTCTTTACTGCTAAACAACAGAGATACGCTAAGAAAAGCCCAACAGGAATTGGACATCCAAGTCGGTAGAGAAAGGCAAGTACAAGAATCAGACATCAAGAATTTGGTCTACCTCCAAGCAATCCTGAAGGAATCCTTTAGACTATACCCTGCAGCTCCACTCCTGGTTCCACGTGAGTCCGTTGAGGACTGTACCGTAAGTGGATACCATATTCCAGCAGGAACACGACTTCTGATAAATGTGGCAAAGATTCATCGAGATTCAAGCGTATGGTCGGATCCTCAAAAATTCTGTCCCGAGAGATTCCTGACAACACATAACGATATTGATGTTAGGGGACAGAATCTTCAATTGATTCCATTTGGCAGTGGAAGAAGAATGTGTCCTGGAATCTCATTTGCTCTACAAGTACTGAATTTCATGCTTGCTACTTTCCTACATGGATTCGAAATTGAAACACCATCTGGAGACTCAGTTCATATGAGTCAAAATTGTGGATTATCAACTTCCAAAGCAACCCCACTGCATGTGCTTCTTACTCCTCGCCTTCCTCACAACTTGTATAAGATTTCCTGAGCTAGATAGTAGTATATGATCTCGTAGTAAATAATGTAACAATAAAAGTAATAACGATCGATGTTTTAGTTTGTTTGTCAGAAGAGGCTTTCCCTTGTAACTTATCTTGTAAAACATCGTCTCTTTATTTTAAATACCAAATATATTCTTAAAAATGATTAAAAACACAAAAACAAATTGAGAAATTGAAACCCAAAAAAAAAAAATTATAGTCTCTTAGCACATAAGGAATTGACAAACAAAACTAAGATGTATCAATTAGCTTTTCTTACTTTCTCACTAATCCAGTGTTCGGTGTCATAGAGACACGAGGCAAAGCCACAAATCCCAGAGATTTTAATTATTGGCAAATTAAGGATCACCGAGTTCTTGAAACCTTCAAGCTGCGGGATTCCGAATATTATATCCGTGCTAGACCACCTATATATATGGGAGTGGGAGCGGATTATTATGTTAATATTTATATTTAATATTAAACCAACCTTTTCATGTATATATATAAAATACATTTCTTATCCTTACATTGATTTAGAATATAGCTATCAATGGTAATTCAAGTCAGCATGTTTGGTAACCATACCAAACACTAAAACCAGTGAAATTCATTAATGTCTAAAGACGACATGAATGCGTTTTTAACTTACTACCTCTCACTCTTAAAGCCTATATTAGGTAGGTTGAGTACTAAATTATCACTTAAGAGGATTAGTAATTTATATATATTTTCTTATCTCCACCACAAATTCTTAAGACATTTCTAATATTAAAGTGTTAACTAAGAGTAGCTTATATAAAAATGAACTATAATATATTTTAATAGTTAAGTCTTCTACTATCTCAATTGAGTACTTAATGGAGTTATCAGTTAACAAAAGTGACATATTTGTAAACTTTGAGCTTCTTGAAAACAGATAATGACATAAGGTTAAGTTATACCTAAATTTAGTACGGTAAATACGACATGAATGATGTTTTATACTTGCTACCTTTGAATCTTAAAGTCCTATATTACCTGGTTCGAGCATCAAATTCTCAATTACGAGGATAAATACTGTTAAGATATATGTTATATATCTTATTTTTAATTTTAACATTATTTGATCATTAGATTTTCAAGGTAATGTTAATTAGTTTCAAATTCTAATTAACATGGGATAGAATATCTTGGATTTAATTGGGATAATATCTGATAAAAGATTGTATGAAAGATAGAATTCCTGATTCATTCAAGTTTTGAAAAACAATAAACATTATAAAGACTTATGAAGTGCTGTGTTGTGCATTAAGTATAAAAGAAACGTTTACGAAGAGAAGAGTAATAGATATATACTCTTTCATTTTTCGTTTTTAGTACCTGAAAATAAACAAGAAAAAAAAAAGAAGAAGAGAAGATTGTTTTCTTCGTTCTTGAAAAAAAGATTCTTCAAATTTAACCATAATTATATCAAGTATTGAAAGTGGAACGTATTTTTCATAGTGAAGTACATAAAGACTTCAAAATTTTGAATTTTAGTATCAATTAATCCTCACAAATTTAGATATTTATTTTTGTTTATTCTTACTATTAGGATGTTTGTTAAACGTAATAGATGAATATAGAATTGCAATTTTTATTTCCGCTAAATATGCGATCCTCTATATGAAATTTTGATTAAAATATTGATAGAGTTATATCATTAATTTAAAATATGACTACTATTTGCCATGTAAATTAGGATAAGGAAACAACTACAACAATCTAGTAAAAGTATAGTCGATACATGAAGTTCGGAAAAATTCAACAGTACACATTCTTATTTCTAACTAATCAAGAGGCTTAAAAAAAAAAAAGGAGACACTTTAAAAGAAAATTAGAAGATACAAAAGGAGTGTCGTACAAAGATGGGAACAAGAATTTTATGGGAAGAAGAGGAATAACAAATGAAGTACGTAGGTGGAGATGTCCGTTTCAACCTCAAAAAGACAATACTTCCATTAACTTGAACTAAGGTAATAATATTATATGAAAATAAAATGTTGTTATCTCTTGCATGGATAAGGAATTAAGTGAACTCAACGTCTAATTCTTGGTGACGGTTAACATGTACCAATCTAGAGAGTCTGACAGGAGCGAAAAGGGACTACTTAAATAATGGATTGGCCACTACATTATTCTTCATTCCTTTATATGAACTGTACCCCAATCTTTGGAATCCTCGTCAACTCACTATACTCTCTTCTTCATACACTTTAAGACAAGAGAGTAATGGGTGCTTCTGTTATGAGATTTGTTCTTTTTTCATTGTTCAACTTATTTCTTCTCTTCCAGCTTGCTCTAGCCACAAAAACCAGACAATACAAGTTTGATGTAAATATATTACTTATCTCCTACTTAGAATTGCCTAGTTTACGTAGTTTCCATCGCTTTTCATTGATTTAGCTACTTATTTTCAGGTCAAAACAACGAATGTGACCAGGCTGTGCCACACAAAGAGCATGTTGACTGTGAACGGAAAGTTTCCAGGGCCTCGCATCGTGTGCAGGGAGGGTGATCGTCTTATTATCAAAGTTGTAAACCATTCTCCAAAGAACGTCTCGATTCACTGGTATATATAACTAACGACCATCACATGATAACCGATAAAAACAATACTCCAATGAAGTTTTTGGTTGTGACTATCGATCCTTTCTTGACATTAGGCATGGCATTCGACAGCTTCAAACAGGATGGTACGATGGACCATCGTACATAACTCAGTGCCCTATCCAACCAGGGCAAAGCTATGTGTACAATTTCACCATTTTGGGGCAAAGAGGAACTTTGTTTTGGCATGCACATATTTCATGGCTAAGAGCTACTGTTTATGGTCCTATCGTTATTCTACCCAAGCTTGGTGTTCCATACCCTTACCCAAAACCTTATAAGGAAGTGCCTATCCTCTTTGGTAATTATAATCAATCAGGTTGCCTTCTTGTTCTACATCTAACTTCGTTATGTCTGTTGAATTTCGTTTGTTTTGTTGCAGGTGAGTGGTTTAATGCAGATCCTGACGTAATAATCAACCAAGCACTCCAAACAGGAGGAGGTCCAAACGTTTCTGATGCTTATACCATCAATGGCTTCCCAGGCCCTTTATACAATTGCTCCTCAAAGGGTATCTATACAGTTGCAGTACTTGAATTTTATCCTTAGAACATGAATAATAAATCAATGCTTTATGTTGTACACAATCTTGGCAGATACTTACAAGCTGAAGGTAAAACCTGGAAAAACTTATCTTCTCCGAATCATCAATGCAGCACTCAATGATGAGCTCTTCGCCAGCATTGCCAACCACACAGTCACAGTTGTTGAAGTTGATGCTATCTACGTGAAACCTTTCGAGACAGACACATTCTTAGTAACTCCAGGACAGACCATCAATGTTCTTCTCAAGACCAAACCTTATTCCCCAAACGCAACCTTTTTCATGGCTGCTAGACCCTATGCAACTGGAACAGGCACATTCGACAACTCCACTGTGGCAGCTATTCTTGAATACGAACCACCCTTCACTAAGCAACTTCCTCCTCTACGTCCAATCCTACCCTCCCTTAACGACACTCCCTTTGCTTTCAATTTCAGTACGAGACTCCGGAGCTTGGCAAGCGTCCAATATCCTGCTAATGTTCCCAAAACTGTGGACAGACATTTCTTTTTCACAGTTGGACTAGGAACAAACCCTTGTCCAAAAAACCAAACTTGTCAAGGACCTACTAATGCAACTAAATTTGCTGCCTCCATAAGCAACATTTCATTTTCACTCCCTACCTCAGCCATGCTTCAATCGTACTTTTTTGGAAAATCAAATGGTGTGTACACAACAGATTTTCCAAGCAACCCCTTGGTATCGTTTGATTACACCGGTACTCCACCAAACAACACCATGGTAATGAATGGAACAAAAGTCGTGGTTATTCCATTTAATACTAGCGTGGAGGTGGTCTTACAGGACACGAGCATTCTTGGTAACGAGAGCCACCCTCTTCACTTGCATGGATTTAACTTCTTCGTTGTAGGCTCAGGTTTTGGGAACTATGATCCTAACAAAGACCCTGCAACATTCAACCTTTTCGATCCCATCGAAAGAAACACAATTGGCGTTCCTTCTGGCGGTTGGGTGGTGATACGGTTCCAAGCAGACAACCCTGGTGAGTAATATATTTTTATGGTTCCAACTTAAGTTATTAAACTAAATTAATACTTTTAATATATTAATAAAATAACACAATTTGTGCTTTTCGCCTAAAACAAGTCAATTACAGTTCCTATTTACTAGGTATAATCTACTACACACCGACACGAGGCGAACATGAAGTTTTTTTTGGGGTTGAAAATTAAAAGTAGTTGTATTAAAATTGATGAAGATAGACAAGAACAAAATATCAATGATGTAAAAATCGAATCGGATTGGTCGGTTCAATCGGGTTACGAACAAACTGGATTAATTTTCATTTTGGTTTTTACTTCTAACTGTCATTAATAAAACAGGTCGTTTAAATAATAAACCGGTTGGTTTTCTTTGAACCGTGAAGAACTGGAAGAGTCTCCATCGCCCAAATCAGTATCGCACAAGGACGATGCCCAAACCAGTAACCTCACAAAGACAATACTCAAACCAGTAACGCACAAAGACGATGCCCAAACAATAACCACAGAAAGATGCCAATCATAAAGATCTGGGTACTTGGAGGTCGAATTTTGTGCATCTGGGTTGTAATTTGTGTTGAAGTAGTCAGAAGTCTAGTTGTTAGGATTCCTTTATTTCAGGGTTTATTTTTTAAACGTTCAAATAACTCTCCTATTCTTGCGGGACAGATTGTTTTTAAGTTTTAACTTGGTCACTTACCACGATTTTAGGCGTTGTACAATCGTGGGTTGCTATTTCACATTTCTAGTTTGATGTAAGGCTATTTAATAGCCGAAGTTGTTTGTTTTTAATATAATAAGAATTCTTCCAATTTTACTAGTGCAATAAGTTCTTACATTCACAAACGCTCTATGTTTCAGCATTTGGTATCATAGCCCCACCATGGGGCTTAATCAAAACTTGCAACAAAGTAACTAGCGTGAAGGAACAAAGATATGTTGTCTGAAGCAGTTTCATGCAACTTGCCATTCGAAGATTTGATGGACACTATAATCACTAGAGTATGCTGATGGAAAACTTTCTACGTTCAAAGGAATATTGGAACTTGGTGGAGACAGGAATCACTGCAATAGCAAAAGGAGCTGATTCAAGCGACATACAAAAGAAAGTGATTGAAGATCATAAATTAAAATACTTGAAGTGCAACTACTTGTTTCAAGCCATCGATTGTTCAATCCTGCAGACAATATTGAAGAAGGACACTGCGAAAGATATATGGGATTCTTTGAAGCAGAAATATCAACGAACACACGTGTAAAACGTGTCCAATTATAGGCTCTTCGAAAAGAATTTGAAGTACTACACATGAACGCTGGAGGGTTGGTCAACAATTATTTTGGAAGAACACTCACCATTGCTAATAAGATGAGGATTCATGGAGAGCACATGGAGGATATGTTAATTATTTAGAAGATCCTAAAGTCTATGATTCCAAAATATAACTACGTTGTATGTTCTATTAAGGAATCAAATGACTTGGACACTTTTTCCATCGATGAACTTCAAAGTAGTCTTTTGGTGCATGAGCAAAGGGTTACTCGCCATGTTGTAGTGGAAGAACAAGCACAGCAAGTCACTTCAGGAGCCTAACAAAGAGGACGGCGTGGAGGTTGAAGTACCTATCTTGGAAGAGGAAGAGGAAGGGGTAGATTAGGGATTGACAAATCAACCCTAGAGTGTTATAATTGTCATGAGCTCGGGCATTTTCAGTGGGAGTGCCCAAAGTAAGCAAACGATCAACAAGCAAACTATATAGAGATGAAAGAAGAGATGTTATTGATGGCGCATATTGACCTCAAAGAACCTAAAATTGAGTACATTTGATTCCTCGATTCTAGGTGCAATAACCATATGTGTGGCAAGAGGAATATATTTATTGACTCTGATAACAATTTCAAAGAATCAATAAAGATGGGAAATGATTCAACTCTTAGTGTACAAGGTAAAGGCACGGTTCGAATTGAAGTGAATGGAATCGTTCACGTGATTACAAGTGTTTTCTTTGTATCAGAACTAAAGAACAATCTGTTAAGTATCAGGTAGCTGCAATAAAAGGGACTCGATGTGCTTATTCAACAAAGGAAATGTAAGATCTTTCATCCCGAGAAAGGTCTAATCATCGAGACTAAGATGACTCATAATAGAATGTTCATTGTGCTCGCTCACTGCCCATCACCGAGAGAGACAAAGTGTTCCTCCTTTCTGACCACGGATCAAGCCACTCTTTGGCATCAACGATATGGACACCTCAGTTGGAATGGACTTGAGGTACTCTAGCAAAAGAAGATAGTAGAAAGGCTACCACAGTTTAAAACTATTCAACGAATATGTGAAGGTTATCTTGTAGGAAGACAACATCGTGATCCTTTCCCGAAGGAAAGCATTTGGAAGACTTCAGTTGGTTCATACTAATTTATGTGGTCTGATAAATCCAATTTCAAACAACACCAAAGGTATTTCATCACTTATATTGACTATTTCAGTATAAAAAATTGGGTTTATTTTTTGACAGAAAAGTCGGAAGCCTTTTTACTTTCAAAATCTATAAAGCAAGGGTGGAGAAAGAAACTGGAGCATTCATTCAAAGTCTGAGAGTAGATCGAGGGGGCGAGTTCACATCACAAGAGTTCACAAGTTTTGTAATGAGCATGGGATACACAGATAATTGACCGTTGCATACACTCCCCAGCAAAATGGTGTTGAAGAGAGGAAAAATGGGACCATTATGAATATGGTTCGAAGTACGCTGTTAGACAAGCAAATCCCTAAAACCTTTTGGCCTGAAGTTGTGAATTGGACTGTGCAAGTGTTGAATAGATGCCCAACACTTGCCGTGAAGAGTAAGACACCGGAAGAGACGTGGAATAAACTTAAACCATTAGTGGAGCATTTCAAAGTTTTTGGTTGTATATCACATGCTCATGTACCTGATAACAAAAGAGTGAAGCTTGATGCCAAAAGTCTCAAATGTATATTTCTAGGGGTAAGTGAAGAATTTAAAGCTTATAGGCTATGTGATCCCATCTCGAAGAAGATAATTATTAGCAGAGATGTGATCTTTGAAGAAGACCAAGAGTGAAGTTGGGCTGATGGTCATAAGCAAGCCATATTGGCTGATTTAGAATGGGAAGTTGATGAAGAAACGAGTTCAAAAAAGGAAAGCAATGAAGATCAGTTTGAGGCAGTTGAAGAATAAGAGGAAAATGGGTTAGACAGTAACAATTTTCCCGAAGGAGACACTTCAAACATCGATGACTCACGTCCAGGAGGACGAACAAGAAGACCTCCTACATGGATGAGGGAATATGAGATTGGTCAAGGTCTCTCCGATGAGAAGGTGTGAATTTTGCTCATCCAGCTTTGTTCACTAATAATGACCCAATGACATATGAAGAGGTAGTAACAAGCAAAAAAAATGGAGACATGCGATGGTTAAAGAAATTGAGGCAATAGAAAGGAATAAGGCATGGGAACTAACAAATCTACTCTATGGAGGAAGGACTGTTATAGTGAATTGGGTATTTAAAACAAAACTTAATGAGCGTCGGGAAGTAGACAAGTATAAAGCATGGCTAGTTGCTAAAGGCTATAGCGAACAATATGGTGTAGATTATGCAGAAGTCTTTACACCAGTGGCTCAATTGGACACAATTCGTCTAGTGCTTTCTCTCACTGCACAAAAAAGTTGGTTGGTTTATTAACTTGACATCAAATCGGCCTTTCTACATAGAGAAATTAATGAAGAAGTGTTTGTTGATCAACCTCCAGGTTATGAATGGAAGGGAGAAGAATCTAAGGTCTAATGTAGCGCCCCCTTACCATAGAGTACCTACCGGGACGCCCGTAGGTCATTCCGGTATGTATCCTATGATAAGAGACCACTACTGACAACCACCGCTAAACTCCTCATGGCATCACAATTATAAAGCAGTAATAAGAAATTGACCACCTTTTAAAACCAAACGGAAATGCATGGCATTTACTCCAAACTCGGAAATTTACACACTATCAGTAATTTACAAAACGATCAGAAATTCCAGTTTATACATTTTGCAAAACACTATACACTATCCACAATACAGTACTGTACAAGGATCAGATCTAACTATCAGTCTCCAAAAATAAGCTCAGCTGACCGACCTTTGAGCCATCGCCTCTCTTGCCAGTCTACAGTCTACGGCTCTAAAGTCCTGACGGAGCTATCAGTCTATGCTCAATCCTGAAAAATAGATTGCAATTTTGGATGAGTTTGCGAACTCAATGAGAAACCATCATCGATGGTCCTCCCAATT
>JAOTAW010000006.1:2724665-2735580 GCA_025629945.1 Erythroxylum savannarum | reverse complement strand
GACGTAGCCCACGGTTTGGGGTGAACCAGTATAAAATTACTGTGTCAAACTCTCTTACTCTCGCATTGTGATTTTTACTACTACGTACATGCATAATTGTTAAAAGATCATTTTCAAACGTGAAATTATTAGTTTTGATAAACAAACTAGTTTTGAAAAGAATTTTAAAAAGGGGTTAACGAAAAGTTTAACACAATTCAACCCCCCGTTCTTGTGCATTTATATTTCATTATTGTTAACGATTTTAACGTGTGATTCACGTCACTGATATACTACAACATGATCAATGGGATATCTAGTTACACTATAAAATTCAAAACAAGATATCTTAAACTTGGGTGATGATGGCGAGCTTATGATCTTATAAGAAATTGATGTGCTTAAATTTTCATATATTATCTTAAGTAATTTGCTTAGTTTTAATGATAAATTACTTGTTTCACTTAATCTTTAATATCTTTTCAAATAAATTATAAATTCGATGGTATGATGAAATCATTCAAAGATTGGGGCCATTTGAAGCAAAATTAAGAAAAGATACAATTTTTCAAGGAACACAATCTGGCTCCCACTTATGTGCTAGCTCATGCCTTTAATAGAGCAAATGCAAGCCGCCCTATGGTACGGGCCATGACCATGTGGGAAACTATCTACAAGTGATATAGAAAACAATGAGACCTACAGTTAAGAGACATGACCATGTAGGAGGCCATGTATTTGTTTCAAGGAAATAGTGAGATGTACAACTAAGAGACATGGTCATGTTAGAGGCTTTGTTTATTTCACAGAGAATCTAATGAAGTCATATGTCTAAGGCAATGTGAAAACATATATAAGAGTGAGAACCCTAATTTTTAAGAGATTAGGGAGACTTCAACCTCCATTTGGAGAATACACTTTACAAACTCATCATTTTCTTTCTAAAGTTAAGGTTAGCTATTAAGAGGCTTCTCTAACCTTTAGGAAGTTAGATTTTAAGTTGTTTAAGTTGTTTGTCATTAGAGAATTAAGACAACATATCATTTCAATGAATCAAATTTTTATTAAACATTGAGAGTCAATCTAAATTTATTTTTATTATAACTTATTATTTATCTTTGGATTTTTATTTTGATTTGTTTATCGGCTAAATATCTTTTTTATGTATAGATAGGGAAAATCCTAGTTGTTAATTTTTGTATGAATTGATTAAATTTAGTTTATGATATGAGTTTGAGAGTTATCTTTGTTAGTCTTAATATTGATTTAATCGTATTTGCATTTAGTAATGATTTAATTGTATATATGGACGACACGAGAGTGCTTGCTTGTGAGTGGTTTATGGTTTAGGTAGAAGGGTTTGAAGTGGGTATTTAAGAGATACTTGATCTTTCTAGTGTTACCTTTATGGGATTTCATATATCTTAATACATTAAGGGGGTGTTAGAAATGGTAAAGATAGATGAGTATAGGTTAATGAAGGAGTAGTTTTAGCGATTAGAGGTTCCTCCCAATTTATATAATCTATCATATCTAAGTTAATTGAATCAGGAAGTCAAAGATACTATTAAGGAAATTACTACTCTAAACATAGTTATCTAGTTGATATATCTTTTGATTAATTATTTTATTGGTAAATCCTTTAACTATTGTCTAGATTTAGGTTTATATCTAAGTTATAGTTTATAACCCTGTTTGACAATCAGTGGATTGCATTAGCTGTTAGTTGATTTTATTTGTAGTTAGCTGACAACGAATTAATATAGCTGATGACTGGTGGATAACATCAGCTATTTATTTAAAGATGTTTGGTAAAATTAACTATTTAGGATTAGCTGCTTACGTGTAAAATGAATTATAAGGGCATGACTTTAAAAAAAAAATAAGGATATGAATATTATATCTTGGTATTGCTTCGAATATTCTTGTAAGAATTTTGACAGAGCAAAAGAAGTCAACTTCATCATTTCAAAGTTAAAGGAACATGTATATAGTGGGATGATAAGTCTTTGTATATATTCACCCAAAATTGATATTAATTCAACTTCAAAATTTTAAATTTAAATAATAAACTTATTATCTCTATATTTATCTATCTCTATCTCTATGTGTAATTAGTAATAACTTTTGAATATAATAGTCTTTTAGTCTCTTAATTTTTCAGAGAAAAACACTCCTCATAACAGTGTTTTCAAAATCAACGGATTGCCAAAAAAATGGCTGATAAGTCATTTACCAAATAAGACTTATTTCTTATTTAATTATCCAAAATTAATAAAAATCGACACTTTATTTATCTCTCTTAGACTAGTTTGCAATGTTTTTGATTTGTTCAATCCAGTCAGTTTCTTCAATTGGAATAGGGAAATATATATTAGTAAATGGATATACATTTCCACGCTCGCACCAATGAAGGGGTTGTTTAATGTCAAATGAGCCTTCTTACATGATACCATGAAAAGATTAGGGGTGTCTCTATGTCCTTTCTCCCTACGATGAACCTATGGCAAGAAGATCCACCCTATACTTCTAGACCACTCGTAAGCGTACCAGTCCGTTGGTATGTAGACACAGGGAATATGAACTCTCTGGCTAACCCTCACAAGGCTAACACTGTTCTAAACCACTCACTGGTTGAAGACATCGACTAACCAAAGTCGGATTGGAAGTGTGTATCACTACGTAGACCGTCCAAATATCAGAGACTTACACCCCTCAACGCCCTCACTTGGCAACACGGATCTTACTGGTCTCACCTTTTAGGACTCCTACTTCACTCACACACTCTTACTCTTCATTCCCCGTTAAGCCTTCTGACTCAAAGCAGCGGAAATGTTTAGAAGCAAGATAGATTTGTCTAGACTGTCATCGATTTTCTGATACACAAGATCCTTATACAAGGCAAGTGTAGAGCATACTCATCTCTGCAATCTTTCACAATAGGATAGACAAGATAATTAGGGTTTAAAGGTTTCAGAGAAGAGAAACTATTTTTCAAAGAAAGGATTCTTCATTTTTCCATAGAACTTCGTATATCTTACAAACTAAACAAGCCCTGCTTTTATAGACTAAGCGAGGGATAGGAACGTAAACTATCCTAAAGACAACATGATTACAACTTTAGGAAAAGTAAACCTAACCTTATCACTAAAGCATCTACTTTACCAAAAGTAAAGGAATAATTCACCTAACTTTTACAAAAGTCAAAAGTAAACAGTAGCAAACAAACTACTTTACACATAGGTGAATAATGACGATGATAAGATGGAATCTTCAATAGTGTTGGAGTGATGTGTGGAACCCATCTTTCATCATAGTTGCCTAGATCATTAGTCAGCTCCATGTCTTGTTGATCCAAAGAATCCAAGAATTTATTTGTCACGAATAGGTTCGTGCCATGACTGAAGGTTGGATGGAGAGTTTCGATCACTTGAGTCATCAAAAGAGCGGTGTCTCTTTCTGAACTCAGCTTGATGAAATTTATGCAGAAGATGGTCAATCTCAGAATCAGAGATGATTGGAATATCTTCATTAGGATTTTGAGCATCTTGGAATTCTGAATTATAACTTTGAGAAGGTCCTGCTGTATCAGAAGCGATGTTCGTAATGGCTTCTGGTTCTGTATCATACTCAGGACTATTGGTACCAGGAAAATCAACTTCTAGTGCTTCTGGTTCACCAGGCATAAATTCTCTAGGGTATGGTCCAATAGATGTAGTCAGTACTGGTGGAGTCGAAAAGTGGTTAAGTTCCTTAAGGACTTCCTTTAAACATTTTAACACAACTTTCTGATAATGTGGCCAATATAATGATGCATGCCAAAATTGGACACGTGGCTCTGTGTAGAGTATACCAGTATGAGTTTCTCTGTATGGTCGATGAACAATGAAGAAGCATTGGGTAGTTTGTCGTCTAGCAGAGGATGTCCATAGACGATGTTAATCAATCACAATAGAACACTGATGCTTCCATTGATCTAATGGTTGAAACCATTCAAGTATTGTCCATAATAATGAGCTTCCATTATTAGGATCACAGAGATGTTGATACAGTTGGAGTGGAGAGACTGAAAAAGCACAAGCATACAGGGCAGAGAGAGCCCAGAGATACCATAATGTTTTTCAGATACTGGATCTTGAAGAAGACTCACATTTAGGTATGGTGATTTAATGCTAAACATAGTAGGTAGACCAGCAGAAGAATGTTCAAGCAAATAACGATGCAAGTAATAGAAAAGACTAGTACGTGCAAGTGTGGCAACATCTGCAAGGTTAGAAGGAGAACTGGCTATAGGAGGAAAAGCTTTTTTGACTAAAGCAAAAAGAGGAAGACTAGCCATTCTACAAAATTGTGTAGAACCTGAAATGGTGCTAGAAATCTTTTTGTGTTTTTTCTGTGAATGCAAAGAACTAGAACGCTCAATGTAGGCACTAGGCCTAAGAGAAGAAGGATACTTATAGGTAGAAAAAGTATATGGAGGCCAAGGTGGATGTTGTCGAAGAAGTGTAGATAATGCAGCTGTATCAGAAGTATGAACAACATCTGTCTGGGAGAGAGATAGTCTTTGCTCAGAAAGTTTCAATGGTGAAAGATCCTGACAAAACTATTTCAAATGCTTGACAGCTGTTGTTTGTGCTTTTCCCCATTCTAGTGGATTCTTACGCAAGAGCTAAGATAAGCTTGATGTGAAGGCTGCCACATGTGGAATGAAATCTCGTATGTAATTGACAATTCCAAGGAATTGTTGAATTTGTTTTACAGAGAGATTTTCATCAGGAAATTGCAATAGTTCTTTTGCAATATGAGGCCTGGCTGGAAGAATCCATCGATGAATTGCATCCCAAGGAATTCTATTTCAGTCGTACCAATTGTGCTTTTCGAGGCTGAAAGCATAATCCCATACTGTTGGGTCAAGTCCAAGAACTGTTGGAGAAGGGCCTGATGTTCCTTATGGGTCTTTGAAAACAGTAAGATATCATCGATGTAGATCAATGCACTATTGAGGATAGGCTCATAGATCTTGGTGATGGACTTTTGAAACAGTAATGGTGCAACCTTTAATCCAAAGAGCATCACAGTCCATTGGTACTGAGCATTGGGAATGCAGAATGCAGTCTTATAACGTTCTTCAGGGTGAACACCCAATTGCCAAAAACTTGCTTTCAAATCAAACTTTGAAAAGATCGGAGCTTCCTTAAGAAATAGTACCTGTGTACTGATTTTAGGCAAAGGAAACTTATCATCCTGCAGGAATGCATTCAGTGGCTTCTAGTCTATCGCGAGACGTTTCTTTCCACGTTTATGCTCTAAAAGCTTATTGACATAGAATGCTTGGCAAGCCCAATCCGACTTTGTGGGCTCAATCAATCCTTGCTGCAATAACACGGCACACTCATCTTGTGCTAGCTTCAAGTCATCAAGATTCATTCCTGGATGTGTATCTTGGATCATTGTCATCTTCTTCCTTCTTCGTTGATATCTTGGATCATCATCATCTGTGTATGACTCAGGATTGAGACAAATCTCACAGTCTGGTTCGCACATGGTTGGGTCGACATCCCAAACAAAGTGTCCACGATGATGACTGATATAGACTGGATCTCCATTAGATTTGAAATAATGAATTGGAGGACCATCTTTACCTTCCGTATGAGAGAATACGAGCTGGATCATAAGGCTTTGAGCCCCAAATGATAGATTTGTTGTATGTCTGGATAGATTTACCAGATCTAAATGTTCAATGGGCTGGATCATCAGGATTGAGCCTGATGTAGATGGACCAGGCGTGTCGTCACTAGGTCTAGTGTAGATGGATTTGACTGAGCCATCTCTCAGAGTCTGCAAAATCGAAAGAGTCGTCGTATGAAAAGAATGTCGATAAGGCGCACGGAATACCTTTTAGTAGTTGGTAATCCATTCTGTAGGCATCAACTTTTCAAGCTCCCTAGATGGTAACTGCATCGGAATCTGGAGGATAGTTGTCTGGTTGTTTGGAACATTAGCAACCATGTATAGAGCATCCGGAGTAGAGTTTGGAAAGTTCAAGTCCAAGGCATGATTCTAAAGACAATAGTTCATCTGGTGATGAAGTGTAGCCATGATGGCACTAGGATCTTGATCTTCTCCAGTGATCTGGATCTAAACCTGAAGTCATTTAGATAGAGTAGGATCATCCAACCTGATGTTGAAATCAGGTGCTATGGTCAAGATGACACTTCCTCTGTCAAGAGGTATCAGCAAGGTACCAATCAAAGCATTCTGGTACGTCGTATAGGCAGTGTCAAGAAGTGATATCCTGGCTGTTGCATGGATACCTTTCTTCCATGTAAGGTGAGAACAAGTCATAGAGCTCCAAAGTGTAGATGTGTATAATTTTGCTCCCTCCATAAGGCGATCAGCTCCTTAGGGATCTCAAACTTTACATATTGTTCTGCTGTTGTAGATCTAAGACCACACTGTTCTAGTTTGGAACTTTGGATGATTTCCTTTACACGAGGTCTAGAAGTAGAAAGCACACTACTAATATTTCTCGTCCAAGAACAGTCACGAGAATAGATACTGTATGGGCTAAGAAAAGGCAAAGAAGACTCACAAACACGGTTTTCTACAGGCACATGAGTAATTTCAACAAGATTTTCTATTTTGTTTGATAAAACACGCTTTACATCATGCGATAATGAAGCTAAAGACAAACTAGAAGATAAATGAACTGGATCTGAAGAATTTTCCATAGATCTTATGCAGCTCTCTTCTTACTCCCTTTCTTACCTAATTAGTCAAATGTTTACCCCCACCTGGAAAGATGCAAAGGTGCTATGATCCCAAGCAAACCACAAGCAGTAGTGATTCGCTAAGCGAGGAGTCGAATAACTCCAAGGGGTACGAAGGTTTCTACGGCTGTGCCGTCTATACCTTACCACTCAGAAAAGAGGAACAAGGGATACCACTCGTAAGCGGCTAAACCACAAATGTACTTGGCTTTTTAGAAATGGTTCTGTGTAGAGTATACCAGTATGAGATTCTCTGTAAGGTCTGTGCATAATGAAAAAGCATTGAGTCATCTTTCGTCTAGCAGAAGATGTCCATAGACGATGAGAAGCTAAACTTGCCAAACGATTAGCATCGTTAAGCTATGTTAATACGCAAGACCTAAAAGCATGCAAGTTGAGAAGCTCAAGCTATTGGCCACACGTTTAGCATATTTAAGCTCTTTTAATGCACAAGATATAATAGCACGCAAGTTGCAAGGAATTAACCTACTGTAGATCTTGGCAAAATCCTATTATTATTATTTTTTCTCACGAGATATTTTAGAAGGGTCGTAATTGTAAGAAAGTACCTTTAAGTCATCCACATTCAGACTAATCCACGCTCGAGCTAGGTAAACCCTATTATTGATCAACTTAATCTTTACATAATTTGATCTACTATATATCAAATATCCCTTGTATAAAGAGAGGAGGTAAAGATTCGTGGCGGTACAAATTGATTTAAAATTTATACCATAAAATAAATATTTTAAGTATTTAAGATCTATTTTCTAAAACAATGTAAAAATTGATGAAAATATAGTTCACCGTGTTAGATCAGGATGATTTAAATAGAGAAGTGCAATAAGAATTTTATGTGACAAAAAATACCACTCAAGATCAAAGATAAATTCTATCGTTTAATGATTAGGTCAATCGTGTTTTATTAGGCAAAGTATTAACCCATTAATCAAGTGTATAATTATAAGTTAATCGTGACAGAGATGAGGATGCTTCATTAAATATACACCTTTACTAAAAGAGATAAACATAAGAATATAATAGTAAGAGACAAATTAAAGATGATTGATATTAATGAAAATTTAAGAGAGATAAGACTTTGATAGTTCATACATGTTAAGAGGAAACAAATTGCAAAAAGATTTTACTTAGAGATTGTAAAAAAAAAGGACTAAGAAGACTTGGGAAAGGTAATCAAGAATAATATGACTCTACTGAAACTTTCCGAGAAACTGACACTCAATAAAAAATTTTGGCGTATTAGGATACAAATAAAAATATTACATAGAAAGATCATTCTCATTCTTACATGTCTTTTAAATATTTTCTTTCGGGTCTTATATCTTGTATTTAGCCTAAACATTAAATATGTAGTATTTTCCTCTTAGTTATTTAGCCTAAATATTTCCTTAGCATAAATATTTTATTGTAATGACTTGTTTGATTAATTTATTTACATGTCTTCTTTTTTGTTGGATTATTTATTTACTTATTTTAGAACTGTCATATCAGTAGGTATATATATATATAATAATGTAGGTATATCGAAAATAACAATTTTTTAAGTTAAGATTACCTATTAGAACTGTCATATCAGTAGAACAATCAACTTTAATAATACAACGGTGTCGGTGTCCAATGCTCTTTATAAATGCATTGAATTCGAAGCTGCACTTCACGCAGCATTATTGCAAACATAACAGTAACGCTTCTGTTTTAGCAGAAGAGAAGTAAGTCTCGTGCTCTTTCTGAATACCATCGTACATGTAACCCGAAAAGAAAAGATTTTGGAATCTTAATTGTTGACGCATAGCAAAGGTAAACCTTGTTTTAGACTATTGTCCAAATTAGCACACACAGAAATGGAGGTTGAGAGGGTCCAAACTCTAGCCTTGGAAGGGCTAAAGGAACTTCCGGCACAGTTCATTAGGCCAGAGCACGAAAGGCCCCAGAATAGCAAGGCCATTGAAGGAGTCACCGTCCCTATCATTTCCTTCTCACAGTCACGTGAAGTTTTAGTGAAGGAACTATATAGAGCTTGCACAGAGTGGGGATTTTTCATCCTCACTGACACAGGGCTGCCATTTTCTTTGATTGAGAGGCTAAAAGAGGTTGGTAAGGAGTTTTTTGGGCTCCCACAAGAGGAAAAAGAAGCCTATGCTAATGAAGCATCGAGTGGAAGACTTGAAGGTTATGGTACAAGGATGATCAAGAACCATGATCAAAAGCTTGAGTGGCTTGACTACTTTTTCCACCTCATGGCTCCTCCTTCGAGGGTCAATTACGATGTTTGGCCCCAAAACCCTCCTTCTTACAGGTATTTTTTTTTTCAAAAAACCTTTTTGCTGTGAAGAGGGTATAAACTTACGTAGTAAATAACTATTATATTCTACGCATAATGATATCCCAGGGAGGTGGTACAACTATACAACAAGGAAATGATGAAAATTACAAATGAGCTATTGAAGTTGATGTCACAGGGATTGGGCTTGGAAGAGAATGTCTTGTGGTCATGTTTGGGAGGGGACAATATAGAATATGAAATGAAAATCAACATGTACCCACCATGCCCACAACCTGAGCTAGCCTTGGGAGTTGAACCTCATACCGATATGTCGGCCTTAACCATACTTGTCCAAAACGACGTTCCTGGCCTTCACATCTGGAAAGATGGCAATTGGGTTGCTGCTGATTTCCCGTACGGACTCTGCGTTCAAGTAGGAGATCAACTCGAGGTGATGTAATTTTTTTGCGATAATTACAGCCATAGACATATACAGGGTTCATGTTTCTGATGCTTTCTTTGGCAACAATCACGTCATTTGAGTATTTTACAGAAGAATTCTAGTCCTTTGACTGTTAGCAAATGTTTCAGGTACTAAGTAATGGGAAATACAAGAGTGTTCTTCACAGAAGTGTAGTGAACAAGGAAAAAGTCCGCATGTCATGGGCAGTCTTCATTGCACCTCCACAAGAAGCTGTGATTGGTCCTCTTCCAGAGCTCCTGGACGCTCAAAATACACCCAAATTTTCCACAAAAACATTTTCCGAGTATCGTTATCGTAAAGTCAACAAGTTGCCACAGTGAACTGAATGTCTTGTCGCAAAAATCCTTTAGCCTGATGCGAATGCCATAATCTTTTTTTTTCTTCCTCCTGCCTAGCTTTTGTGATTTTTAGGCTATGTAAAGAGTGGTTGTTTCATCTTCAGTGCTGTTAACAATATTATTAGTACTATTATTATTATCATCTTATCATTAAATAAAAATACGAAAGGTTAAAGTTTCGTAAAATTTTAGTTATGTCGTAATTGCTTTGAAATGTATATTTTGGTTGTTTGATATAAAGTAATTGTGTTAGCAACTGCCAATTTTCTAGCATAAACGAAAACAGAAAAATTAAATAAAAAATAAATAAATCAACACCTGGGATTTGATAACGCAGTTCGGCACATCTTGTATACGTTTGCAGGACCCTCACCTAACTTAATCACTTTCACCAAAAAACAACAATAGTTTTATTGAAGGTATTACAAACCCGACTCACCCATTCCTTGATACTATCACTCGTTCTCACAACTCGTGAAAGTAAATCACACCTAATAACACGACTACCTCGTGCTAACCTCAATAGAAGATTTTCATAATAATGTTTGACAATAAAGATAAGAATTAAACAATTCAAGTGATTTAAACAATAAAGACAAAAACACAGACACATGAGATAAGAAAACAACACCCTTAACAATGTAACTTCGTCAATGAAAGAATGAAAAGTTGTCCACCAAGAAATCTGCTATGAACTTTCAATATTGTCACTGAAGCATCCCACGCACAACAGTGATTGGGTTGCCGAAGCCCCCAAAATAATTATGATTCTCCAAATTTTTGTAGTAGTCGTAGAACTAGATCGAATTCCTAGAAACTAAACACTAGCTTCTTCATTTCAATTAATAAAAGTAAATTGGGGGGAGGGGGGGGTTGATTAAATAACTGATTAACTAAAATTAAAACAAAAAAATTAAATAAATTGAATTTAAATATAAGAAAGTTAAGATTACCAAACTTCGATTCAAGAAAAAAATCTCATGTAATTGTAACATTGATCATTGGTTTAAAGTGAATATTTTCACAATTCAAGCAATTATTCCAAAACATATTAGGATAG
>JAOTAW010000006.1:2607622-2620480 GCA_025629945.1 Erythroxylum savannarum | reverse complement strand
TATAAGATTATTTTTTAGCAACAAAAATAATTTGGTCGCAGTATGCATAACTATAGCAACCATTCTAACATTACAGCAACCATGAAATTTTACATTAGCAAGTATAAATTTGGTCGCTAATAATTCTACCTTTAGTGACCAATTTTAAATAGTTGTTAATAATGCATTTTTAACAACCAACGTAATAACTCGTCATTGAGCACTTTTAGTAACAACCCTGTTGTAACCACCTGTGACTAACCCGATTTTGATCGCTATAACTTTTAACGACCATTTTCTTATTTTTAGCGACCATTAATAATAGTTACTGAAACTAATTTTTTTTGTAGTGAAGAAGCAGACCTAAAGAACCTGGTCTACCTTCAAGCTGTCGTCAAGGAAACATTGCGCTGCTGGTCCTCTCTCGGTACCCCATGAATCCATGGAAGACTGCACCATAGCTGACTATCACATTCCAGCAGGCACCATGCTATTTGTTAACATTTGGAAAATTCATCGACACCCTAGTGTGTGGTCGAATCCTTGCAACTTTGAACCAGAAAGGTTTCTAACAACTCATAGAGATTTAGATGTTCGTGGGCAGAACTTTGAGTTCATGCCATTTGGGACTGGTAGAAGAATGTACCCTGGAGTGTCGTTTGCACTTCCGGTTGTGCAGCTGACATTGGCTAAGTTGCTACAAGGCTTTAATTTGGCAACACCAACAGGTGAACCAGTGGATATGACAGATAGTCTCGGATTAACTGACATGATAGCAACGCCTCTGGAAGTTCTCATTGAGCCAAGGCTTCAACATCACTTGTATGGAAGTGCTTGGTTAAGGGTACGGGAATAAATTAAAAAGGATGGAATGAACGGTAGTGGTTAGTTATTTATTATGATTTATTTATTTTAAAGTAATTTAGTATGATTGTTTGAATAGTTTTTTCATACTTAAGTTTTGGGTAATGATCCATACCCTCCGTATGTGGGAGGAATGGTTTTGATTCCTACCGATACTAATATTTTTTAATTTTTAATTAAATCTAATTAAAATCTAATTAATTAAAATATATTTAATTAAAATATAAAATATAATTAATTAATTAAAATATAATTAATTAATTAATTAATTAAAATATAATTAATTTAAAATTTTATATATAACAAATTTTTATTTCTCAATATTTTAAAAAAATCAACCACCACCAATAATAATAGTAATCATTCATTCGTCTTAACCGACCATCATAATTATAATGATAATATCAATTCTTATTCTTCACTGTATTTATTCTTATTCTCGTTCGTATTGTCTTCTTTGATTCAAGCTCCACGTTACCTTTACTTAGTTTGTCCTTGATCCTGTTGGGAAGCTACAGTAATACTTGTGTGTTGTTCTGACGAAGAATAAAAACATTATATTACATTTATCTTGGTGCTTTTTCTACGTAGACACTACGAAAGGTAAAAACATGTTGATTTTTCCTGCCAAGCGTGTTCAATGTCAAGCCTAGCTCCTACGTTACTACCCTTTTGTACACTCCATCACTCCAACTTTCGGACTAACAAACAATTTTTTAATTCTCGTCGACTATGACTTTTAGCCTAGCAATTTTCATGAATTCTACCTTAGAACAATTTGTAATTTGCGGTGACAGGAAGCAACTTAAAGTTCAAATCTCGGATATAATATGTAGTAAGTATTACACAGTAAGGGTTGATATACATTTAAGTTACACATCATAAGAAGAAAATTTTATTTGGTAAAAGTTACTCCTCGATAATTCCATTCCAATCCACAGCGACGTTGCCAAAAGGCCACTGAAAAAGTTACAAACCATCACAAATGTTTTCCTCCTGCTTGGTGGCGAAACCCCAAAGCTAAAACCATAACCATGCCTACAAATCGAACTCGAACAGAAGCTCCATCCACGTGTCAAAGGCCCACATAAAAGTTAAGAGATAATATAAAAATATTAATGATTGCGCACGTGGCATCACCATTCTTATAGGAATTGATTTCCCCAAGTTATTGTTGGGATGATTAGTACATCCGGCTGCTACTTCCATCGGACGGCAGGGATTCCCTATCAGAAGGCATCTGCTGAAACTGTTGCATCATGGCCATTTGATTAACATCTAGTGTCATCTCAGACACACTCCACACCTTGACAGACTTATCAAGACTCCCACTATAAACCACCCACCGTTTATCCGCATTTCTGGACGGCTCAGGATCCTCCTCCACAGCGAGACACTTAACGGGCCCCGTGTGCCCCGTCAGCACAGACAAGCATGTATGGATCTTACCGTCCCTTCTCCACACGCAAATAGTTTTATCCGCTGATCCGCTGAACATCAGACTCCCTGCAGCCGAGAGACAGAGAACCGCTAATTTGTGGCCCTTGAGGACCCCGGCGTGAGATAACTGGCCTAAGCCTTCACGTTCCCAGCAGTTCACAACTCCGTCACTTGACCCACAGTACACAACAGAGCCGTTAGGTGTAACTGCCAAAGCCGTAACAGCACAGTCTTGTTTCAACAACGTTTGAGCCATATTGTGTTTTGTCGCTTTGCCTTTTGGCTCTCGTTTCCAGACCTTAACGGTTCCGTCAGCAGAGCCCGTGAACACCAACCCTTCGACGCTTGCCACGACGGAGTTAACAGCATCATCATGAGCGTTGACAGACTCGATGCATTTTGAGTCGGAGATTCTCCAAACCTTGAAAGTTCTGTCCCAGGAAGCAGAGTACAAGAGAGTGTTGTCTTCGTTTAAGCTTAAGCACGAGACAGCGTCAGAATGCTTGATCCAGAGCGCAGTACGATGGTTTCGAACCTGGACATAATTGCTTGGTTTGATAGAGCTCTTGAAAATGTCTTTTAGAGTTGGTAGTGATCCATGCCTTTTGTGAACGTTAGGAGTCCTAGGAGACACCTTCCAAACTCGTATCTTGCCGTCTTGGTGGCCAGTGAAAATCTTCTCTCCGGAGATTATAATAGCCTTCACCAACCCACTACTTGACTTGAAACCGGAATACTCTTTCAGGTCCTTCCAGACACGAATGTTCTTGCTATCAGAGCCCGTGTAAAGAAGATCTTTAGTAGCAGCCAGTGAATAAATGTGTCCCTCTTCACGAACAAGCGAGCCAATGAGGCTATTCTGAGGAAGATTATCTTCAGAGGGATTAGAACTCCATGAAGTATTGGTAAAAGGAGTGGTTTGGTTCCAAGGCGACATAGTCATTGGAGACCCTTCGCAGCTTAGCCTGTTAGGGTCAAACATCCCAGGGGTTGCCGAGGCACTACTGCTACGAAGATGAAAGTCATCGTCATGGGCAGTGGAGGAAAGATTTGGATCCGAATGCATCATGTGGCCATATTTTGATCTTGGTAGGCTATTACCGGTATCAAACATGGCGCCAATATCTCCTCCTCCGTCTCTCATTCCAAGTTAAACCACCCCTTAATCTTAAAACAAGATCACTAATTGGAAGAATTAAGAACAGAAAATTAAGGGAGTGTTTGTTTTTGTTCAGCTGATTGAGGGAATGAAGGAGAATGAAAAAGGAAGGGACACAGAGACAACGAAGGCTAATAAGAAATACAACAACTAAAAGGCGGGACTCGGGAGAGAATACAGATTGTTTTTTCCTATATATAAACTGCTTCTTAAAAGAACGGTGGAGACCGTCGGGAGACGTGGGTTCATGCCACGTGTCCTTGTTCGGTTGCTTGCAGTTTGGGACTGTGTTCGGGGTCTCCTGTTTCAAACTTTCCGGATTCGCAGGCGTGCGTGGTAGTTTTATTAGTTGAAAATTGGTTAGTTGCTTTTTAATGTTATTTTTGGGTAGAGAATTGTGTTATACTCTTTCTCATAATTTACTAATTTCTGTTTTTGTTTAAATTTAGCTAATAACCTATTAGTTAATCAATTATTGCACTACCTAATTTAAGTAAAAAAGAAATGCGTACAATTAATCTGATCAGGTCATACGATGACAGGTGTGTCTCAGTTTTTGGGTAACCAATTGCATCAGAAACATCTTATACCATTTATACGTAAGATTACTTCGCTGACTGCTAATAAAAGTTTTCCAAACTCTGCGACTAAATGATGAGTTAGGACCTGTCAACTTGTAATAAACCCGTAGGAAATGTTTTTTTCGGTGCAAATGAAAATTAGGTAAGATTATTTTACATGGATAAATTCAATTAATCAAACAATTCTAAACAAGCGATTAAAGTCGCTGTTGGTAAATGGTAAAACCTGAAACGTTTTGTCTAGAGAAAAATCTGATCTGATTAGTAACCTATCAAAAACCATGTGGATCTTAGGAATTACAGCCATGGCCGGTTTTATAGAGATCGAAACCAACTACAGAGTTGTAAGAAGTTCATAGAGTCCATCAATCCCATTATGATTCTACAAGGAAAAACTGTGTGATTTGAAACACAAAAAAAGGATGTAAAGATATCGAATTGTGAACTGAGAAATACTTCTAATGCTTCTGAAAGGTATTTGCAAGCTACAGTCGTTTAGAGAAACTAGAATTGATGGTGATTAGAAAATAGGTGTATAGGTGTAATTATTTTTTTATTGCTTATAAAAAGTGCATACGAGCACCGAAATGGTTAGAGGTCGAGGGTGAATAAGAACTCTTGATTGAATAAAGGTAGGAAAAATAGGAGAAATGTGTAAAGAGCAGCCCATGGTTTTACCAAAAATAAGTGGAAATAAAAGTGTAAGTGGAAGATGATGAGCAAGTGGAATGGGTCATTTTTTGTTTAGAGAAGGAAAATGGTGATCAGAAAACAGGTGTATGGTGTATAGGTGTAATTATTTTTTTATTGCCTATAATTCTAAAGTTTATACATGCACCGAAATGGTTAGAGGTCGAGGGTGAATAAGAACTCGTGGCCGAATAAATTGTAGGAAAAATAGGACAAATGTGAAAAGAGCAGCCCATGGTTTTACCAAAAATAAGTGGAAATGAAAGTGTAAGTGGAAGATGATGAGCCAGTGGAATGGGTCATTTTTGTTTGCTACACTCAACACTCAGTAATTTTGAATAAAATATATGTTGATTTTTGTCCTGATTTCATTTATTTTATAAAATATTTTATAATAAAAATTATAAACTGATTATTAAATATTTTTAAGTTATTTAAAAACATTATAAAACTAACTATTTGTGCATATGATAGAGTTTTAATAACTATTTCAAATCAATTTATAAAAATTTAAATATTATTTGTAGTTTTTAATAACTATAATATACAATCAATTTAAAACAAAAAAGATCATATAAAAAGTCGATCTTTTATCTGACAATTTTCTTTGCTGCTTTGGAAGGCCATTGAAACTTTCCCATGTATCAGCTTCATCAACTAGCAGCTTAATTTCAATTATATTAAACTGATATGACGTTCATTTCGCAGGCAAGCACCAAAAACTCATGCCAACGAATTTCAATCCTCGGAGTAGTGATCATATGCGACAATCGATTACGACACGAGACGTCTGTTGGTCGCCTAAAATTGACAAAACTTGTTGTACGCAAAGATAACTAGAAACTAACAGGAATACTAAAACTGACCCCTCATAAGGAGACTATACTGAAATAGGTTTTGACCTTAGAACGTCTATGTTCATTGTCTCGCACGGTACAACTCCATTTGGAACATGACAGGTGTTGGACACAATTTTTAATACATACCAGACAACAGTCACGTAGCAGGATCGGTGATGTATCTATCATTTTGTCACATCACTGTGACTCTTGCTGTTTATCCTCGACACCTGGCACTTTCATCAAACGTACGTTCAAGGCTGTGGACCATACAACAGGTTATTATTATGTTTGTTACTCCAGCATTCCTGGAAAGTGGAAACAAAGAAAGCAAATGATCAAGCCGACCACCGGCCCAAGTAGGGAATAGGAAGTAAAAGTCCTTTTCTTAATAGTAACGCTAAAGACACTTTGAAACACATAAAAGTTGTTGAAATAATTCGTTAAAATTTGATTGCCCTTTACCAATTACAAACGAACTGGTTCTCCTCGCTCTTACTTACAAATGGGATGTTAATCTCAAGTTACTTTCAATCATATTAACTAATGAAGTTCTGCAGTAACTTTTTTTGAATTATTAATCAATTGTATGTCAATTCTATGTAGTTGTTGATGGTCGTTTTCTTTTTATTGTTAGTGATTTAACGGGACAATTATTAATCACACATTTTCACAAAATTAAGGTTAAGAAATCTTAATTGATTAGGATTAAAAATGATAAAAGAAGCTCAATAAATAATCTGGTTAAATATGTTGACGTCTAGTGAAAAAAATAAATCTTAATTAATATGGACTGGTTATCTATTGATCGGAGGCCTAATAAGGTTAATATAAATAACTGCTAAGGTTTCCTATTGTTTACTTAAGTGAGTTTGTGGACGTTTAATTTCTCTGACCTATTAAAGGCCTATGTATTAGGAAAGACGCAGGAAGACGTTAACGACGTAAGAATATACAGCTTTCATATAGGTTGATTGAAAGTCTCAAGAGCTTTTTCATACATTAATGGCCTGTTTGGTTGAGTGGAATATGTATTCTGTTATCGATGTATTCGTAATAATTAGTTATTCTTTGTTTGGTTAGAAAAAAACCTACGGAATAACCATTCTTAAGATTAATAATTCTTGGACACAGAGGAATAGCTAAAGATGCTACCCGCCTGTCTTTACCTATTCTGCACACATTCGGAATAGGTAAACACAACCTTTCTTTCTCTTAGACAAGTTCTGTCCCTCTGTTTTTCCCAACAAACTATCTCATTCACGTAGCAGCACACCTATCTCTTTTTTGGTCTCACTCACGCTCTTCATCTCTGGCTTAGTGGCCCTCTCTCGCTCTTCACGCTCTCATCTCTTTTCTCCACTCTCTAGTCTGGTCTCATTCATGCTCCTCGTCTCTGGTTTAGTGGGTCTCTCTCACTCTTCACACTCTCGTGTCTTTTCTCCAACATTCCTCTATCAGTTGCATTGATTAGATAAAGACAAACTTTCTCCCCAACATTTGTTGCCACTAATTGATTTTATTTTCATTTTTTCTTATAAACCCAACTTGTCCAGTTTGTCTTTTGAAATTTATCTTCTTCTAACTTGATCGATTTCTTGAATTTAGACTCATTTGATGTGTTTCTTGGAATAAATCTAGAGTTGTCTATATTGTAACATATGTTTTCATTATCTTAAGAAATTTGTCACTTTATTGACAATCTCTTGCATAAAAACTTTTGCTGGCTCTGATGGATTTCCTCTTTCCCATGGATGCATATTTAGGAACTGCTTTTTTTGTTTACTAAAGTTCTACAAGGGTATATTGATGTTGGAATTAGGTCTGATGGTGATATAAAACTTTTTGGCGTAGATAGGTTTCGTGAATGGCTGTAAGTTTTAAAAAGTTATAATTTTAGGAAAGGAAAGAAGCATTTTTGGGTCTCTTTTGTGCATTTGTTTGTGAAGGAAATGGGAAAAACTAGAAATTGTTTATGTGATATACGACCTTAAACTAGAGAACTTATTCATATACATAATATAAAGTTAAGTATATGGAACTTTAACAAAGTTTTGTTTTGTTATTGTAGACTTTAGGACACCTTTAACGTGTAATGCCAATTCATCTTCATTATTGTGGTGGAAGTAGCACATGTACTGCCTTAAGGGCCACAAGAATGGTGTGTGTTTCAAAATTGTGGCCTTAATGATCATGGTCTTAAGATTCAACCCATTTTCATATCCTAAAAAGCCAAAACTGGCTGGATGTACGCTTTTTCTCGTCCAATGTCAATACTTTGATATATGTTTTGGATGATGAGATGGTTGTAGCATTATAGGTAGTGTAATTTCATGACTCATCTTAACTGTTAGCCCATCTTAACTACACTTTTAACACTGTTAGCCCATCTTAATTGTACTTTTAACTATGTTAGGCTGCTGCGTTAGTGGTTCACCTTTGAGGGATGGATTTTAATTTCAATTTCTTGCAATAGTATGTTCTCTGTGTTTGTTATTGAAAAAATGCAGTTTGGAATAAATTATAAGGGTGGAATAATCTTATGGCTTGTTAATAATTAGCTGAGGTAGCACAATTTTTCCGTGTGCTTGTGAAAAGTGGACTTGTGTTTTGCTAGCTCCAGCTATTGTTGCTTGCGATCTATGTTCTTGACTTCTCTTTTTTGGATTGAGTTGTATCTAGCTGGGTAGACATAATGAAATATTAAACTAAATAATTGATAGAAATAAATTGCAACAGTTTGAACCAAGAATAGAAGTAGTTGTACATTTGCAAATTCAAATCTTCTTTTTCCCATTGAAGTTTAGGGATTTTGATTCAATTTAACTCCCATAATCTTTTGGGGTATTTGTCTTATCCTTGGTTTAGATAGTGTCCTACTAATGATACTATATGCTCCAAAGGTAGCTTTTTTTGGTCAGTTATTAGTACTGATGAAATGGCAAAACCAAGGTCATTTCTAGGCCTAGAAAAATGCACTTCCTTATCCTTAGTGACTAGGGTCATTATGCTTATTCTGCTTTGCCTTTCTTTCTATCGTGTGATTCTTTTTCCTTAAGTTGGTGTTGGGTTATTTGAGTTAGAGTTTCATTTAAACTGTTTTTTTGGGAAGCAATTTTGGTTTTAATATTCTATAATTCCCTCTTTTATGTAAATACATTAGAAAATTTATTTCTTACAGTCATGACTCATTTGAGTTGCATAGAAATGTCGAAAGAATAAAAAGGATTATGGCTATCTTGACTATATGGTTGCAGATGTGTAATGTTGTTAGTTGACTATTAAGTTTGTTGGCATCAGAGGCTACTTTAACTAAGTTATAAGCCAAGGGTTAGAAGGTATTTTCTAATTTTTTTATGCAAACAGAGATTATGTGAGGCGAATTGTGCATGATAATGATGAGTCCTGTATTTCAATGGTTAGGATGAATAGGCAAGCATTTTTTAAACTATGTGAAATGCTAAAAAGTATAGGAGGATTAAAGTCAACAAAAAAACATGCTTATTGATGAACAAGTAACAATTTTCTTACATATTATTGCTCATCGTATAAAAAATCGAGTTATTAGGAAAACTTTTAGAAGGTCAGGTGAGACAATTAGTTGGTGTTTTCATAATGTTTTAAATGCAGCGATGCATTTGCAAGATCTTTTGTTTAGAAAACCTAAACCCATACCAACAAACTCTTCGGACCATCAGTAGACGTGATTTAAGGTAGATAATCACCCTATTACTTTTATAAGAAAATATAGTGCATGTGATTAAGGTTCCTCATTAATGTTTATTTCATTTAAATTGTAGAATTGCTTAGGTGCTCTAAATGAGACATATATCAGGGTTAATGTGCCAATTATAGATAATCCTAGATTTTGAACTCGTAATGGTGATATTTCAATAAATATGTTAGGTGTGTGCACACCTTACATGCAATTTGTTTATGTTCTTCCTGGTTAGGAAGGGTTATTAGCTGATGGTCAAGTTCTTTGTGATGCAATTACTAGGAGACATGGACTAAAAGTGCCTCATGGCAAGCTTTCCTATATGATATCTGAAGGTTGTTTGAAATTTTACATATGAGATAATGCAAATTAAATAACTTCTGTAGTGTTTTTTTTATATAGGTTGCTATTACCTAGTCGACACAAGTTATACAAATTGCGAGAGCTTCCTTGGACCTTTTAAGGTTCAATGGTAGCATTTGAATGAATAACGTCAAGGTTACCAGCCAAGAACTCCAAAAAAAAATTTTAAATATGAAACATGCAGCTACACGCAATGTAATTGAGAGATGTTTTGGGTTACTAAAAATTAGGTAGGCTATTCCTAGGATTCCATCATTTTATCCAATAAAGACAATTAAATTATTATAGCTTTTGTTTGATTCATAATTTTATTAGGAAAGAGATGAGCTTTGATCCCATGAAGAGTGATTTAGGGGATAATTTTCACACAAATCCAGTTGTTGAGGAGGATTCTAAAACTACTATTGACCTAACTAATGCTTGAACAAATTGGAGAATTGAATTGGCATGCGAAATATTTAATGAATGGCGAACATCTAGGCAAAATGAAAATTGACATTTTTAGGCAGTTTATTATGATTGAGTGTTAGAGGGTTTTATATTATTGTTTATATAAGTTGTTGTACTCTTTGTTTCTTATGTTGTACATTGTTATTGTAGACTATTTTGTTCTCGTAAGCTATTGATGCTTAATGTTAATAAAATGAAAAATTTTATGAATGTTTTTATTTTTCCTTTATTATGATGATTATTTTTTTATTTGTCAATACTGCTTTAATTTGCTAGATAAGTATGTCGAGGAATTCCCCATCAACTACTAATTTCAAAGTTCAAAAGGAAAAAAAAGAAAGTGGAACTATGAAGAAGATGTTATACTAGTTTCTTACATGGTTGATGTGTATAATGTGGGAACATACAATGCTGATACTAGATTTAAAGCTGACTATCTCAATGAATTAGAAAGATTGGTGGCAACAAAACTCCCTAATACAAACTTAAAAGCTAGACCTCATATAGAGTCTAAGATTAAGACTTTAAACAAAGAGTGGAGCATTGTATATGATATAGTAAGGAAAGATATTAGTGGATTTGGATGTGATAGTGAAAGGAAGATCGTCACTACTGAAGATCATATATAGGATTCTTACTTAAGTGTAAGTACTAAACTCTTAACTTGTTCTAAGTATTTTCTTTAACTACTTTCTTGTCATTTATACAAATTATTAATTTTTTTTCATATTGTTAAGAATCACAAAGATGCTGCTAAATTTTAAAGGAAGAGCTTTCCTTTTTATAATGAATTGATTGGAATCTATGGAGAAGATCGTGCAACTGGAAATGATGCACAAACTGCTGCAGATATTCTTGAAGAAATGGAAAGGCGAAAAGGTCTAGGTGAGATAAATGAAGGTGGTGAAGATGAATATGAAGTTGAGCATGGTTTACATGACATGGATGAATCCTTTATCCAACCTCAAGCATCAACTCTTAAAAGACAAGCTTAAAATATTTCAGTAAAAGGGAGAAAAAAGAATAATGATACGAGAGAACCAAGTCGTGCAGATTCAATTATTGTTGTTGCAAGTTGTTAGGTGATAACGTGAAAGAGATGGGAGAAAAATTGGGTAAGAGTATTGGTACTGAAACGTATATTCAACAAAGAGTTGAAGAGTTAGAAAGTGCATTGGGTGAGATAAGGGACTGACAATGATCTTATCTATGTCATTTCTCTTGACGTAAAAAGATGATGAAAGGGATACTGCTTTAAGCAAAATTCCTGATCATCCTGTACAAATGCTTGTGTTTTTCAGTCTTTTGTCTTCTCGAAGACTTAGGTGGGTGAGAAGGTTTCTTGCCACACATTAAAGACTATGCTGAAGTTTAAATATTTTGTCTTATTTAAAATAAGGTGGAAACTTATTTTTTGTTCAAGTAAATAACCTTTTAGTCATTTAAAGCCCTATGTTAAGTTTATTTTCAATATTGTTCAAATGTTATTTTATACTGTAATTATAGCTATATAATAAATGTTGTCATAAGTCGGACCAAATTCTCGAAGTATATGAAGAAAAAATTAACCACTGCAAAATGTTGGAAAGTCATATGATAATAATAAGAAGGCTTACAAGCAACTGGCCAGAAAGTACCATCCCGACGTGTCATCGCCGGATCTCATCGGGGAGTACACCAAGAGGTTTATTCGGGTCCAAGAGGCTTATGAGACATTGTCGGATCCAAGTCTGAGAGCTCTCTATGATATCGACATGGCTCGGGGTCTTCACCTTGCGTTTTCTGCCAGAAGACGCTATCAATATCATCAAAATGAGGTAAATGTATTTTTTTCTTGTGTTTAATTGTTTGTTTGATTTTGTGGTTCGGTGTTCGTTTCTTTGGATTTCCTCTGCAAGTTGGGATTTTTATGGAAACATTGGGTCTCACGATCTCAGACCTTCTCTCACCTCCTCTCTCCAGGCACATTTGCTTTCTTTGTTTGGCTTAGAAGGTTGGTATTTTTTATTTCGATTCTTAGATCTATGATTCTTTGATGATGTTGTTCTGTTATATTGATCTGATTGACTTCTAGATCTGTCATTTATTGTATGCTTCTTTGATATGTTCGAGTTTTTCTTCCTATATTGGTTATGTTCTTCGATTGTGAGTCAAATTTTCTTAGCCTTTCAAGATAACTCAAATTTTCTTTTCTTAATTTTGTGGTGGCTATTTTTTCTATTTAGTTCTTCTTTTTAAGTTTGTGATCCGCATGAATGTGGGTTCTTTTGTTCTTTAGTATTGTATTTTTCGTCGTCCAATTTATGTCCTTTATCAATAGATCAAAGACTTGTCCTTCCTCTTGTTGTTATGGAGTTTAAGGGGTAGATGCAAGTTCAGTGGAAGTAGTGAGTTATGTATGGGGTTAAGATAATTAGAGCTTTTGGGGTTTTGGAATGTCAGTCGAAAGGTAGAAGGCAAAGGGGTAGAAATAGAGTTGGGTTCTCCATCAGAACCCACGCCATCGGTGGTGTAACACCCAAATACCCCCTGGGAGGATACATGGATGCCACCCAAAACAGAACACACAAAACCAAACATCACATTGATATTTATTTTATTTAGTAACTCAAACCCACACACATATATTACATACCGTAAATCTTAGAACAGAAATCCAAAGAATAATTTACAGGTCCAAATAAAGGAAACAAAATATATTTTCAAACTTTATGAACAGACTCCCTTGGCCAGTGCAGTAGACTTGTCCCAGTCTTTAAACTCTTCGCTCTGAAC
>JAOTAW010000006.1:2548209-2562769 GCA_025629945.1 Erythroxylum savannarum | reverse complement strand
ATTATTATTATTATTGTTATTATATTATTATGGATAATAAAATTATTCGAATGTGTTATAATTTTGAATTTATTTATTGATGATGATTATTATTATTAATATTATCATCATTATTATTATTATTACTACTACTGTTATTATTATTCCTGTTTTAATTTATTTCTATTAATAATATAAAATTTTTAGTCATTATTATTATTATTATTGTTATTGTTATTATTATTTTGATGAAATTCGTTATTTTAATTTTTCTTCTTATTATTATAAAATTCTTGAGTAGTACTAATTTAACTGTTTAAAATGGGCTTTAATTATTAATTCTCTACTTCCTATTATTCTTATTATTAATAAATTATTTATTTATTAATAAGACAGGGTAGGAGTGGACACAAATAAACTCAATTTTAAAATTTAAAATTTAAAATTTTTACCTTAAAATTTAAATTTAAAAAATTAAAATTAAAATAGTAAGAAAAACAAAATCAAATTATGTCATGCGAATCAATTTTAAATTTTTATCTTATTTATTTAAAAAATTAAAATATGTGTGTGACACAAATTAAAACAATTTTATATTTATTTTTAAATTTTATTTAAAATGTGACATATTTTGTATTTATTATTTAATTTTTAATTTTTATCTTAAAAATAAATAAAAATAAAAATAAAAACAAAATGTGTAAAAATTAAAATTAAATATTAAAAAAATGTTGCACAATTTAAATAAAAATTTTAAGATAAAAATTAAATTTTAAAATTGCTTTCATTTGTGTCACACACATATTTTGATTTTTAGAATTATTACTATTATTGCTAATTTTATATTCCTTATTATTATTATTAATTATATTATTAATTATTATTATTATGTTTCTTTAATTATTCTTATTAATTTAATTGTTTTAAATTCAGATAATTATAATTTTCTACTTACTATTATTCTTGTTATTATTTAATTTTTTATTTGTTAATTATGTTAAATAATATTATTAAATTCCTTATTATTATTAATTTTGTACTTAAGAATAATAAGGGTAAAAAATATATGTTTATAATCATCGTCAAGATAAAAAGAATTAAACAAACAAACAAAAATTAAGGCACTTTTAAAGTAAAGACAAATAATTTATTATGTAGATAAATGAAAAATAAATAAATAATTTACTAAATACATTCTATAAATAAATTATGTATCAGTAAAAGTGAAATAGTTAACGTTGAAACAAAAATTCAGAAGTGCAAATTTTGTCACGGCTATAAGCAGCTTGTACTGCACAATCCAGAAGTGCAAATTTTTTTATTAAATGATTTATATTATTATTCTTAACAAATTATTTCTATTATTATAATAAATTTCCTTATTGTATTTATTATTTCAATTTTAATTTTTATCTTAAAAATAAATAAAAATAAAAATAAAATGTGTAAAAAATTAAAATTAAATACCAAAAACAAAATGTGTCACATTTTAAATAAAATTTTAAGATAAAAATTAAAATTTAAAAATTGCTTTCATTTGTGTCACACACATATTTGGATTTTTATTATTATGTAAATTTTAATTTTTTAAATAAAATTTTTAAGATAAAATTAAAAATTAAAAATTGATTTTATTTGTGACACATATTTTGACTTTTTATTATTTTAATCTTAATTTGTAAATAAAAGTTTTAAGATAAAAGATTAATTGTTAAAATATGATTTTTTGTGACACAATTTACTTTTTAAATAAAAATTTCAAATTTCAAATTTTGATAATTTATTAAAATTGTTTAATTATTTTATAAATTACAAAAAATTAATTAATTCAAAATTTGATTAATTTTATTATTATTATTGTATTATACTGTCTTAAAAGCAAAAGAAAATAAGCCATCAAAAATTGGGTGTCTCGCTGACGGCAATGGCTTGGCTCATAAAGCCATCAAAATTAGAGCTCTAAACAGAGTTGTAAGTAGAACGACAACTAGACAGGTGATCGGGCCTCATTTTTCACACTCTATTGCAGGGTTGCTTTCTGATTTCTGATATCAGAGTCTTATTCTCATTATTTCGATTATTTGTCTCGAAGATCGCATCGAGTACACATCATAAATGCACTGATAGAAGCCATGGGTATAAAAATATATATTTCTATTCGTTTCCAGTTGTGCATGTATTGTAAAATACTGGCCAGGTTCCATGAAATGTTTGATATCTGGATTATATTGCAGACATGTTCTTGATTGGAATTGCATTGATTATGTTTGGGGTTGGACTGTATGTCATGTTTGTTGCATCAAAGGAAGTCGCATGGTAAAGGGCCATGGTTGCCTGCAGGGTCGAACCTGTGTGGCCTTTTCTACCTGAAGGTGATTGTTTATACTCTACAATACAATCAAACAGGAAAAACACATAAGAAACGAAATCAATAAATAAAAAAAAGTTTGGATTTCTTCATTTCAGGGGCTAATTCATCAACTGATATTTCTGCAATGGTTTAAAATATGTTTCAGTCGCTTCCAACATGGGTGGAAATGGAATCAGTTTCCAAAGCAAAGTCTAGGATTGTGCATGCAGTGATGATGATACTACAAGTGGGTCTGCTGGAGAAATTCAAGAATATACCGTTAGCAAATTGTTTAGATTTTGCTTGTTTTGCCGGTGCTGTGCTAGTTTCTTCGGCCTTGTACATTCATCCTCTCTAAACTTTCCATTGGTGGGATTGTGTGAGGGGTAGGTAGCTTATCACGAAGGTTTTGTCCAATGTCAGTTTGCTTTCGAAAACAGCTTGTATAGGTATATAGGTAATAAATAATATAGTTGTCAACTTCATTTTTGTAATTTTTACGATAGTTATGAATTATATTATTTTAATATTAATAGTAATAGTCATTAAAGTCACCAAAATAATTATAATTTTATAATTTTTTATGACCAATGAGGATTTTATTATTTCCTTTATGCTTGTTCACGTTTTCAGGGACCTTAGGCTTTAAATGGGATTTGTTTTGTTGTATAACAAGGCTAATTGGAGTAGTTGCATTGAACAAGACGTATTATGTCATTTTCGAAATGTAGTGATAAAGAACACTACTGGTTATGGAAATTCCGAAGCTGTTCTGTCTTGCCCATTTGGCAAAGATTCGTCACGTGGGTCACAGGTAAAGCATTTAGAGAAAAGGCCAAACTTAACCAAATTAATTATCGGGTAAAAGATTATATTTTTAAAAAACTCAGAAAATTTTTCTAATTTTTCAAAAAAAAATTAATTTTTCAGATAAATCCCTTTTTTTAGACTTTAGTAATAAATATCAACAAAATACACATAATATAACATTAAATGTGACTAATCAAATATAATTTATATGATAATTTTTAAACTCAAATTATTAATTTAAAATAAATTTAATTAATCTAAGTCAAATTTAAGAATTTAATTAAATTACCATATATTGACACGTTCATTCTATGGGTATTTCTTCTTTATTTTTAATCAAAATCTAAGAAATTTTTTTTAAAAAAGAAAAACTAAAGGAACTCAGGAAATCGAATAATATATCCTTAATAAAATAATAAAAGAATATATTTATAATTGATAATTTAATTCAGCTACATGCGGCCAAAACTTTTGCACAACGAATAAAAATATCAGAAATAAAACAAATAACAAAAAAGAACACTCACAGCAGTTTGAATACAACTACTACTCTCATTTTTATACAAGAGAAACTCTCTTTACAAAAGCTTACATGGAGGCCAGAAGTTCTCTCATTTCCGCCACGGACGGGATCGTCTCATTGGGATAGATCTTAACCAATTGTACGAAGCTCTCGTACTTGTCCAAAAACTCCTTCTGTGACCGTCAAAATAAAATGATTTTTAGCTAAATTAGGAGCAAATCCAACTAACGTGCATTTGCTAAGCATCTTCTTAGGAAAAGCTTTTCACCAACCATGGAACCTAATGTTTAGGTCCAGACTTTACCTTGCACTTCTCCCATAAAGAAGGTAACAGTTCCTCAGAAGTCAAGTTCTTCTGCAACTTCTTATACATGGCACTAATGGACTTGTCAACCTGTATAGGAGAAAAGAAGCAGCAGTCACAACACATTTGTTTGAAGCCAGGAATAACATATGCAGATATTAACTGACTTACCCCGGATAAACTGGCCTTTATCGTCTTCCGCAGATCCATTTTTGACAACCCAAGCTGAAATGGGATCTGCAAAATCACAAAATTTGAAGTTAGCAGGGTGGAAGGAGAACTTGATAAAAGCATAGATTAATATTAATACTGATGCAACGACATTATATAGCTTTTCCTAGCTCAACGGTAGCAACCTTTTCACTGAAACTATTAATTCAAAAGGTATAAAACCCTTTTGATGCATATTGGCGAAGCAGTGGGCTTAAAACAACCATCGTATATAGAAGCAAGCAACAAAGCATTTGAATGGTAAGGGCCTAAGAGAAAGCAAAGCTTCTCTCTTTTGCCGTTCTAGTTTACTATTCTATCATTACTTTTGCAAATACCAGGCTTGAATTTTTACATTTCTATTAAATTTGTGAGCATCACACTAATTTGCCAGCTTATTTCAATTTTCTTAATTTGTCTGCAGAACAAGGCATGCAAGCTTTTAAAGCTTTCCAAAGTTCACATGCTTCTAATGTATGTATGTAAAAGAGATAAGCAGATGCATGCTTTAATTAGAATAATACATTCCATAAACAACATTAAGCAGAAAAGGAGAGCGGTTGGCATCCGTATTTCATCCATATTTCAACATCCACATACATTGCATGTCTATTTCTTACCTCAGAAAAAGGAGATACATTTACAAAAAATCTACGGAGCAAACTACTCAAAATATCAGGAGGAGCATAATTCCTGATTTTTTTAAACCAGAATTACTCAGATATGTATTCTGAAAGTATAATTTTGCGTGGAATAGTATCCCACAATATTGTTTTCAAGCAACCGTCAAATGGTTTAAACTATGTAGTGTGAACTGTATACAGAAGTTATTAGTTAGAGATGATTCATGATCACAAAATCTGACCTCTTCTGGCGGAATTGTGTACATCAAATCCTCAATCTTGCGAGCAAATTGGAAAAGGCGTTCAAATTGCTGCAATAGGCAAACTCAGTGAGCACAAATAGTACCAGAATGTAACTGAAAAATCATTCGGCAACATTAGCTGCTCTCAATTTAACAATTAATTATATTTTTTTTTTACAAAAGGATCAGCAGCTAAGATTTCTTACGTAGTATATAATCATATTTATATGGCATGTACAAGCTTGCTCGTATGCTTCACTGGCCTGGTGATAAAATTTAGCTAATGTAGGAACCACATTTGCTAGATCATACAAGCTGCATGCAAGTGTTTCCAATCAGCAGACTTGATAGTTACTGCTTACAAATCAAAGCAGAAACACCCCCATCATACACAATCGTAACCACCAAGAAGAAATAACAACAATAGTAATAAAACATTTCACTATAAAACCACCATTTAATAATGTTTCAAAAGCATTAACAAAAAGAATTATAGAAAACCTGTTTTGAAATGCAGCATAGTTTTCTAAAAGAAAAATATCAGCATATTTTGGATCTGTTTGTGCAATTTTCTCCAGCGTCACAAACATGATGCTCACCTGTAAAACAATATAGCATATGGTAACAGGAAAAAAAACAGTGGTAAAAAACAAAGATGGAACAAAAAGGTTTGAAAAGATTATTTACAAATTTGGTATAAGCTTGATCGACTAAATCCCTTGATTGTCCCTGGATGTACTGCTCCATGCGAGTTGCAAGAGTTGCAAATCTGTGTAGAAGCAGAAAAACATTGAACATGTAAGAAAACAGTATTTTAACAAGAAGTAGCATCTAGATAATAAACCTCATTTAGCTACAACTCATACTGTCAATTATAAAATTATTATGCCAGATTATCAATCTAAATAGGTGAATCTCTTTCCCCTCAAAAAGGACTTGAAGGGTGCATCTGCTTATATCATGATGACAATGTTTGAGGGCATACCAAAGAAAGAAAGTAAAAACATGGAATAGAATTATCAATTTAGAGTTTAGGGCCAGCTAGTCTACAACAGCACCTTATCGCAACATCTCAAATTTTAAAAAAAATTGTAGATTGCATCTCATGCCTCCCAAGGATCTAGAAGCTCAAGAACTGATTTTGGGTCCAACTGCATGGCGTACGTTCCATCGTAATACCTTCGCTAGTTATTTATCTGTTTATTTTTCTTGTTTGTTCACATAGAAACCCATTATTTGCTTATTTCACCTATTTTGTTCTTAATTGTCTCACAACGATATTGAGTTGAGCTAAATTTTACGTCTACTGAGATCAAGCACCTACAAAATCACTTCCTTACGTAGTCAACAAACTATCTGCCTAGACGTTCAATAGCAAGAAAATATTACTAATATCATTGCAAGGTCATACGTTGCATTTCATTCTGCCGCTCATGTAAAAGGTCCATACAAGAAAAGAACACAGAAAACCAAAAACAACTTGCAATATTCATGCAGCAGTCACAACTTCATATCTTCAGCAAATCTGGCACTTCTCAAAAATATTACCTCGGGATGTATGATAAGACCCCCATTTGCTTCATATTGCGCTCGTTTCTCTCAATCTGGTGACAAGCTTCATCAACGAACTGCAAAGCAGAAGACAGCGTAAAGTAGATATCTAAAGAAACAATTATAAGTGTAAGGAGGGAATTTATTTTCTTCTCAAAGTCAGCACATACACGGTTAAATTGCATAGAAATTCTTGACTCCAGGTCACCAAGCAACAAACGCACAAATCCTGCTGCATCAGCTTTCTGACCAGACAGATAGCGCTCTGTGATCCCATGCATTGATATGCAGCGCAGAGGATCAATCTTGTAGGCCCAATCAACAACAGCATAAAAGTCTTCCTAAACTCATCACATAAAAACCTCTCAAAAGTCAAAATCAAAGAATAGGAAATTAATCTCGGAATTGCATAACCAATTACCATTCTTGCTACCCACTGATTATTACAACCAAATGATACAAAGATTATTTATTTGAGAAACAATCCATATGCTAGAGCAGAGCTAAGCATCAGTATGACTCAATTTTGGTTCAGTAAAAGGCATGTGGACACTCCAATTGGTCCACAAGTTCTAAATTTCAGAATTCTTCAAATTTCAAAGGAATGTGCATCTTTTAAATATCAATAAAATAGAAAGATCAATCTGTATCTTCGTTAATCAAAATCTTATAAACAAAACAATTTAAACCTGTAACTCCCTTACGCTCATAGAACTTAAAGAGCAGCCTTTATAAATTACAACTAAGAGTCAAGACAAATGCACAAAATAGAAAGACAGACTGTATGCTTACTTGAATTCCATCAAGTAGATCCTGAAGAGATTCATTTAATTCTACCAGCTCTGCAGAATTTTTACCTTCAAAATGAAATCCCGATCATTAAATTGTCTGAGACAAATTTTAATTCAAACCAACTGCAGCTGAATCCAATAAGGCTTACCAGCTTTACTGTCATTATCATCAATATCCATGATTCCCAAATCATCATCTTCTTCATCATTCCCCTCATCATGGTAACTTTCACTTTTATTGCCATTAGCAAAACCCCCTGGAGGAACAAGTGTAGGAACTTCAAAGCACATAAAATGTGCAAAAAATGAACTCTGCCGTATAAGCCATAGAAGATAAAAAAATTAGTACAAAACATGAACAAAACCAATGCACTTCACACATGTAAAGAAGTATGACCTCGTCTACAAGGAGTGGGATGAAAATAGTCAGCATTTTAGCATAAGCATCAGAAACTGCGGAAGTATCTGCAGTTGTACTCTGATTAGAGCCTGAAGAAGCTTCAAGCCAAACTGGAGGATTTCTAGATGCTTTTGTGCTAGCACGGAGCTCATTAGCAAATTCACGAGCCTGTGAAAGGATAGGTTTCAAGACTTTTAGCAAAAAAAATTTCCAGCCATCTTCTAAAGCCACAGAACAATCTAGGGAAACATAACACCAACAAATTCAATAAACAAACAATTAGCTACAAAGCATTTGATGCAAAGAGTGAGCTTCTAACCTCTCTGCGAAGGAGTAAGTTAAGGGAGCTACAATATGCTTTCCTTAAAGGACCCAGGCAATTCTTATCAAGACTCTGAAACAGAGGATGAAGTTCAAAAAGGGATAAGTAAGACGGACACATAAAAATATCAATGGAAGTCAAATATATCTGTTGCTAGGTCAACCTTCAAATGCTGAAGTAGGCGAGCATATGTTCTGCATTTGTACCTTAGGTCGGCATGATCAGGCCTTTTCAGTTGTCCCCTCTGTTTCAATGCAAGCACACAATTAATGCTTATAATCTTTTTACTTGCATTAACATTCATCAAGAAGAAGATACAGACTTACAACCTAACAATACCTGTGAGAAGTAACTCTTGTCACTTATCATGAAATCCACCAAACTAGCAAAGTATTTTCCCAAGAACTCAGAAGCTCTCCTGACAAAAGTAGTTTTTAGTTTTTCAAGTTCGGCTCTTTTCCCTTTTACCTGTTGAATTTAGTCAAAACATAATAAGAAGAAGATTGAAGATATAATTTGCAATCTACCTCTAGGAGGATGTTTATATTTAAAGATTGATCAAGAAAACATATAGCAAGTTAATGGGATTTTTTGTGTGTGAACAAACAATATGATCCCTGGATAAAACAAGAGTTAAACTAGCAACTCAAATGGGCTAATATCAGGTTATGAACATGGGGCATATTACACCAACCACATTGCAACTTTCTGTTTAAGTTGCATAGAAAATTGATTGAGAAAGGAGGCAAAGCACATACAGCACGCATGTTTGCATAGACTGGATCAATATTTGGTACTTCAAGACCATGCAAAGCACCAGTTAGCCACTCACATGCTTCAATATTTTGGAGCATGCGAGCCTCATCAAATGACCCTCCTGTTAGACATGCAGCATACTATAGATAACAGAACAATGTTAGAACAAGATGACTTAAATGCATTTCACTAACTTAATAATCTTAACTAGGCATGAAAGTAATGGATAACATACCTCAGAAGGGACACGCAATCGTTCAAGAAGCTTGTCAAGCTCTTCAATGAGTTTTATGTTATTTACAGATTGACATTCCAATTTGTTGTTACGCATCTCTATCTGAATATCATCAGAGGAAATAATAAAATACCAACCTCAGATCAATAAGGCATTCAATTTGGAGTATGAATTCATGCCAAGCCTCTTTTTAGTATAAAACATAAAGAGATGATCGACTAATCTTACAACTAGACTGAATCAAAGAGAAAAACAATCACTAAACCAAAGTTGGTATTCTATATTATAAGACAAGCGATGACAAAATTGTCAACTAAAATTCTGTACCACCATCAGAACCCTAACTCATAACATTTATAAATTAACTTTAAAAGGCTACCTATTACAGAATCTCATTTGTTAAAGATAAACCAATCTTGCTTATCTAAGTTAAAGATAGAAAATCTTAAAATTACATAGTTACTATAAAGTGAACAGTAACATCAACAGTAATATGAACCTTGAACATTAATGCAGAGAATAGTAAACTTGAAAGTAAACAAAACACAATCTCTCTGCATTATTTTTCTAGCTGTGAATTCAAAGACAAATTTGGCACTCATTTCAAGAATATGATTTGACACATCTCAAGCAATTGACAGATAAATCGGCAGAAGATTAAATAGTCAAATCTGGGACTTGCAATGACTATAATACTAGTGTAACAAATCTACGCACACTGTTGACGACATCCAGCACAAGAAGACTTATGAAAAAGGTGTAAGCACATACATACCGATTCAATATCTTCTCTCATATGTCTAAGTTTCACGTTGAAAATTCCAAGCCATTCATCCATGTCATCAACACAATATGTAGCAGCCTCAAGTCCTCGCAATACCTGTAATTCCCAGAGGAAATAATGTAATTAATGAGGATATGCAGTGACAGTCAATGTCATACTAATGAAGAAGCTCAAGAAAAGATCAAAGATAAGAAGATTCTGAAAGCACCATAGCATATAGATTAAAAAAAAAAAATTGGCAAAGATACATCGATGACATAGCGCTATATCATTGAAAAACAAAAGCATGGCTTAAGCACTAAAGTTTAAACAAGATTTAAGCAGAAGCAAAGGTAGAAAGAACTCTATCAAGGATTAAATAAATTACCTCATCTACCAAGGGCTCACTTTCCAAAATGGCATGGACATTTGCTGCTTCCAGGGCAAGAAGCTCTCTTTTCAACCTTTCAGAAAATGCCTCTGCTTCACCAATACCCATGGCATAACTGCATAGCATTGAATGACAAAAATATCAGGATCAGTAACTTTAATCTACAGTTCATAAAAAAAAAAGAGGGTAAAAGATGTGGCAAAAAATCAATTTCATCATATAACAGGTGCCTTTGTTTCAAGCAAATAAAACGATGTGCAAAACGAATTCCAAATTTGACAACAAAGGATACCAAATACGAGGGACTTACACTTCCAACTAATTCCAAACTAGAGAAGAAGAATCCCTTTCCAGATGACTTACAAAGATCGAATCAAGATGATTTGGCTATGTGCCATGTAGGTCTGCTTTTCACCTAAAAACTACAACTACAATAAATTCTTCACTCGTATAAATTTAGAACTGGTAAAATGTAGCAGACAGGTCAAGACGTTGGATGCTTTCATCATTTTTTTATCAAACTTCTCGACAATTTCATCCATTTCAACCAAAATTCACAGAAAGATTGTCGTTCAACTTCCACGTCCATGTGTTTTGAATATATTGCTGACTATACCAAAGTACAGATGATAGTGAAAGAGAAATCCAGAAGAGAAAGAAAAAGCATACGTGTCTAGAAGAGCATCCATGTCCTCATCCTCAGCTTGGGAAACTAATTCCTTTTCAAAAGTCACCTTCAAATCACTTTCTTCCACTGTAGCTTCAACAGGCCCCTCTTGCTGATTCCTTTGCTTGTTAACTGTGGATGTATTTTCCTAATATAGCAAAGAAAAGAAGAGGCGTGTATAATAATCCAAGACATTTGGCCAACTTATTGAAAAAGTTTAAACTGCATGCTGATGTAGACAGAGAAAAAAAAAATCAGGCATCCAATTTTTACCAAAAAGTTGCAAACTAAACCAAATTGAACACACCAGCTCTCAGTTCTGCAATTGTTCAGTTTCGTCTTCAAGTCTACTCTGTCATGTTTTAATTTGCTAGTACCATAAACCTCGTAAGTAGACTTCATATAACATATACTTTGCTCTAACAACAAATATTCATCTACAGAAAAAGTAATGGCATTCATTTGCAGTTATAGAGCATCATACTCATAAAGGACATCAAGAAAGAAAGTACACACTTTAAGAAAAAGGAGAAAATTTGATATACCTTAGCCCAAAGTGCCATCTCTACCACATCTATCCCCACTACTTTTGGAAGCCGCCCAAGGACATCTTTGCAAATGTCCAAGATGCAAAATAAAAGGCGATTCCTGTAATAATATACAGCATAAAACATGTAACTGAGATTAACATATACTCAAACAACTACAATCATAAAAAGTTAGCAACTACGATGCATAAACCTTTCAGTTCTGCAGTCAAAATAAAAGAGCAACAAGCGTTAATTCTAATTACCTATCATCAATGTTACGCATAGTCCATTGAGGAGGAGCAACACTCTGGCTTCTTAGGTTGTCAAATCCCTGCACAAAGCTCAGTCAAAAGCATCCCACGAGGAGATAAGGAAATGCAAAGTCCAAAGCAACAGAAGCTGCATCTTTTGTTTCTCAAGTGCTCCTAGTATAGTCACTCAGCAACAAACCCACATTTGGCACAATGTTTGCCATGACCATAAGGATGCAGCATTACCAGGGTAAATGTGCAACCACTGGGATCATTAGCTATAACTTCCACTTTAGAGAGATGTTTGAGTTTGTATAACTTTGCAGGCTGCAAGATCAGATCACCAAATAACATAATGTTACAACCTTCACCAAAATGAATAAGTTACTACTTGTCCATTATCTAAAGCATTTCCCCATCATATTTTCACAGGACATTATATTGTCCTAGTCATTTACAGCTTCATATTCATTCCAAAATCAGTTCAGGATATAGCAATCTTTGCTCCTTGGAGAAAGTGATATGTACTCAAGTTTTATTTAACTAACCTAAATGACTTGAATATATCCACATTAGTAAACTATGGGACAATTTTCAGCAGATGAATAGGATAAATCAGATTTCTATTCCTTAGCTTTTTCGAACACTTAAGTTATGGTACAGTGGTATCAGCATCAGAAGATCAGAAATTTTAGCCCATTTTTAACTGTTACATCTATGGATAAGACAGGCAGGGTAAAAGAATTGTCCATGTACCAACACCTCAGGCCCACAAGTAAGTAGTTGTAGGCCATAGAAATTTTCCAGCCTTCTTCTTTTGTTTTCTTATCCTATTGTCTGAACTTACTGAAACTCCTTTAGACAATAACATACTCAAACTAATCATACCTCAAGAACTCCTCCTGTGGAATATTTTAAGACTCGAAGAAATGCTTTACTCCTTTGGACCTTTGATTTCACTGCACAAATGAAGCATCTCACTGTCAATACCATGCAAATGAAAAGACAAGATATTGCCAACAGAGCCTATGAAAGCTTAAAGAAGATGAATACAATCGCTGTCACAACAAAATTGAAGTGAATAAACAATCAACACAACAAAATAGAGGATTCACTCGGTCAAGAAAGGCATCCTCTAGCTTTATTCTGTCAACAATGAAGCAATGTTTCAACAAAGATAAGCAACAAGTAATGAAACTCCAAGCAAGCAACAGTACGAGTTTCATGCATCTGAATTCTAAAACAAAAACAATTGATCACATCAGGTGAAAAGTGCCAAATTAGACCCTCTCCCCATGCTGATCCAGGCAAGCAAAGCTTCAAGGTTAAAAAAAAAAGGTACATTAAAACTCCTTAAACCTCATTACGCTGGCCATACGTACCCTACACAAACATTAAAATAGTTCTACTCCAGAAAATAAAAATTCTATTAGGCAGGTAACAGTATGTCCGAAAACAGTAAATTCAACAAAATTATATGCAACTCCGAGAATAGTAGTACACCATGTACACGTCAACTTAACACTATTGCTACACGCTCATCTCGTCCATAAAAGAGCTGAATTTGATCTGCACAGTTCACAACCAAACATTAGATTCAACGAAACGTGTGTTATCCAAACAAAGCCTTTCTGCTACACGGGTCCAACACGAACATTGTTTTCCACCTTAGAGCTCATTCTACAAATGATAACGCTCTATTTCTTTGCAATACGCTAGGCAATAAGAATTCACACAAGAAACGGATGCAAAATGGAGGAAAACAAAGGATTAGAATGATCGAAGCATAGAGGAACGTGCCAGAGATAGCAAGAACCCTAGGCTTCGCCATTTGGCGGCCAAATTTCCCGGATTTTCCCCAAGCGCCGTGGCTTTTGGCGACGCGGATGGATAAGACGACCTTCTGCTTGGTGCCTTCGATGGCAGCTTCGCAAGCTCTCCTTAGCTCCTCGTCGTCGGCACTCGATTTCGCCATTTCTGGTGTCAGAAAGCGAGTCTCAGATGAGAGGTTACAGATTCAAAGGCCGGTAGAGAGATGGGAGGACAGAAACTAGAGCAACAATTTTTGCATTTTTCCCGTTTTTTCGTTTTTCGTTTTTAGTTTTACAATTTTACTCTTTCCATTTATATGGTGCGCCTTTCTTTTTCTCATTTTCACGTGCTCGATGATGAAAGGTGTCACCTTCACACGTCTTCAACGTCAATGATTTGATTTATATGGGTGATGACTATATTGGCGATTAACGGATTCGATTTTGATCCGACTATTCCGAATCGCTGTTTTGTGGATGCGGGACTAAATGATCCGAGCCCACAAAATAAGAAGGACTCTTTTAGTTTTAACTATTGGCTTTCAACTTTTTTGGCATTTCTTTTTTAATTTAGACATTATGATTTGTTACTTGATATGTCTTAAAAATCAAAGTCAATCTTTAAATTTTTAATTTTAATTTTTAATTTTTCAGTTTAATTTAGTTTAATAATCATTTTTATTAAAAATTTATCAATTTATTAATTAATTAGTCATTTTTCGTAAATTAATCAATTTTATAAATTGATTAATTTTTATTTAAACTTTATATTTTTTGATAGCTCATAGTAATTTTCTATAACCATTTTTAAATTTTTTAAATTTATTTAATTTTTAACCAATTTTATGATAATATTTTTTTATCATTTTCACGTGTTGGATGAGGACAGATGTCGCCTTCACAAGACATCAACATCAATGATTTGATTTATATGCGTGACGATTACATTGGCGGTAGACGGGTTCCACTACAAGAAATAGGGCGTTTAGCGACAAAAATTACCGACGGAAAACATTGAAATTCTGTTGGTAATGTAAAATTGCGACAGAAA
>JAOTAW010000006.1:2479704-2490816 GCA_025629945.1 Erythroxylum savannarum | reverse complement strand
TTTCCATTCCCTTTGTCAAGTCTGAAGATCAGCTAGCAGATATACTCACAAAAGCCGTTACAAGTCAGATCTTCCAGACCGTGCTGAGCAAGCTAAGCATTGGGAACTCCATCACTTAGCTTGAGGGGGAGTGTTGGAATGGAAAGGGTTGACTTACCGGATTTAGTTCCGAAATCTTTGTAATTTTGTCTGATTCTCTAAGATTGTGTTTGGCCTATATATCCTATTATAGAGGGATTAACGCAGATATATAGAAAATACTCTTACGATGAATACAACTCAATATGTTCTTCCAAAAACCCATACTCTAAGAGAAACAAAATAGGTCTCCCTACTTGGACGTTGGAGGTGGAAGTGGTACAACTATGGCCCCGTGCGACTCTTCTATAGAACATCTGTAAGTTGTCATATATAGCTTACCAACATAAGCAAGTCTAATGGCGTCCAGTGGTAACATTATCGTCAACCAAAACGAATAACGACAAAAATAGCCATGGTGGTCTTTTCCAGGCACGCATTCCAGATGCAGGAGTGTGGTTTTTTCGAGTAGATGAAAGAGTTTAAAAATTACAATACCTTCAGCAGATGCAGTTTTATCAACATACTACACAGGTTACGATCAGGATATGCTCTTAAGCTAAGCTAATCCTTTTATTCTAGTAGCTATATGATATCTCATCTACTTTATTGCAATGCTAATCATCCAATGTGGGATGGACATAGTGTTAGCAGAGCGAGCTTGAGCTTGGATTTGGATTTGAGCTTCACTCTCCTCAGCTTGAGTGTCGCTGCAAAATTTTTAGTAGTAGTTCATGTTAGCTACGTTCACAAATCATTTATCATTTCCACCTTAACTACGGCATTCTTATGTTTCTTTTAATGAATGCTTCCAAGTCGTTAACATGCCTGAAAACTGTTGCACACTGCTACAACAGAACTGATGGCTGTGATGGCTTGTTCTAACGAGTCTATGACCACTAAACTCTGTCCCGAATCGTTAATTTTACTAGATTATAAAATTGAAATGGTCAAGTTCAACAAAATCCCATCTCATTTCTTAAGACTCGTCAATAAGTATAATGGAACGCGAAGCCAAGTTCAGACTCTTGTTCGACTAGCTCTCAGGTCATTATCAAAGAATGAAGTTAGATTCAAATCTAATTGACAGAAGCAGTTTGGGCAAGAGATATAGGAGTCTACCGTAGGGTTAAAGAAGGCAGTGATGTCATTGGCAGCGACTGTGATGGGGGCTGTTGTGTGGAGGGATTTTGACCATGGTTCTGCTCCTCCAACTGAGTATTCCTAATCACTGAATTCTCTTTCTCCTTCAGCTATTTACAAGTATTGAGCGTGAAAACTTGATTATGTTAGAACCTGCAAGCAGTTTATAAGTCTTGTTTATAGAAGTTGAAACACAATTTACCTGCTTTGCCAATAGATTATTATGCTCCTGCAATGCCCTTTCCTGGAACAACCTTTTGCTGTTAGATGACAGATGTTTTATTTAAGCTTAATTGCCATGCAAAATGACATCAAGCACCAACATGCATATGATGCTCCTGTTATGAAGGTCGATAACCTCAAGGCATGTTGCACGCTTTACGTCTAGAAAAGGACATTGATTTGGTAACATTTTGGAACTTTCTACATATCCATGAGTTTTTTTCACTCCCATTATCGCGGTGAGCTTGTGGAATGAACAGGTCCAACTAGTTCTTTAAAGGGCAACAGTTCCAACTTTCCAGGTTAGTATATAAAGCACAAGAATGGTGACGTATGATGTGAACGGGATGGGTGTCTTCATACTTGGTAGCGCTTGGAATTCAACACATGAGGTTGTAATGCAAAAACGTAACAGAATAAGTGCTCTTGGAATCAGACATAAGTTGTCCTGGAGATTCTCTATCTGCTACCTTTTTTTTTTTTTCCTGTTTCCTAGTGTTTTTGGTTTTAACCTCATCTGGAACTTGTTGATATGAAAATGCCTAAATTAACCTGCGAGTCTTATCACTCTAGATTCTCATCCATCTCCTCAATATTTTATACTTGGGATTTGAGTCTTCTGAAAAAAGAAAAAACAATATGCATCACCAGTTCACCACGCTTGAGATTCACCTTTTTCTGCAGCTGGGAAATATACTCTTGAATCAACTGACTCTGCAAGTGTCAGACAATTATACTGAGTAGGCAACTTCACATACATAACATTGTTGCTCCCGAAAAGAAAATCACTCAAGTTTGTAGAATGGTGTTAAATTCACCTTTCTTGATCGTATGCGCTTAAGGGCAGAATCAATTTGTTGCTCCAACCGTTGGAGCTCTCTCAGACTCATGGGATCTAATTCTTCTCCAGCACAGTTCCTAAGTAATTCATGTAACACGTCAGAACATTTAGTTTTTGCTTAAGCTAATGCAATCTTATGGAAAAACATGCGACGTAAAGAGATAAGCTGTGGGTAGAATGCTTTTTGTATTGTTCTAACATTCATAATTGCACCTTAGGTTTCTCTGTAGGACTTCAACTCTAGCCATCAGTTTAGGTTGGTCCAGAGTCCAGCTTCCCTAATCAGAACCCACAAAGATGTGATACTAGATGATGAGAAATGTTTAGCTCATGCTTCACATGTATACTGAAATAAGAACATTTTGAGTACTAGCAAAAGAAAAAACTGACCAATAATATAAATTGATACAATTTCCAAGAATACTCGTAGCATTTTAAGATGCAATTTTGGCAAAGTAGAATAAATTAATTAAGAGCTGTGACAAACACGTAGCCAAAGTAGAGTCCCCATACACCAGTTTAGGGTTGGAGTTCAATGCTTCATTAAAGGCAAAGTTAAAGGGTATAATATGTAAATAAAACAAAAATAAGTAGATGTTACCTGTAGTCCAAAGTCATTTGGAATCAGCTGCCTATCTGCCTGTGAATATTTTTCATATCTTTCTAGAGTATTGTCCAAGCTGTTACGGAAGGAGAAGTTCAGATGTTATATACGTTAACGAAGTGTGAGATTTAACATCAACTATAAAGAATTTAACAAGTGTTAGTGCCTCGCATTTGATCTTCAAATACACAAATGAGTGGACTTGTGTATGGGGCATCAAGTTCTTGAGCCACAATAACTCTTAACTAGGATTGTGCTCTGCACCTAAGCTATCTCTTAAATACAGCTTCCAACACCTTTCTACAACTAGATCTTATACTGCTTCAATTCAATGTCAAAGCATCCAAACTAAGACAATCCCACCTGCTTGGAGGGTACATAACCAACATACTCCCACACAAGGATTTAAAACTAACGATCGAGTTATCACACTATTACTCTACTGCATGAACAATATCAATTAATTCGTAGGACATTCCTCGCTGCACGCATGTTTCAAAAAAATCAGCAATCACTACCACTACACCAGAGATTAAGTGTGATCTAAGCTGGAGTTGCTATAGCAGCCTTATTATGAACCACAAGATACATAACGTAACAAATCCTTAGATGGGAACTCCAGAGATGATTATTCATTCGCTTTGCTAGTCAATCAAAATATATTATATTGATTCCATAATAATGACAAACTATTATACAGAATTGTTAAATAAAATGTTTCAAGAGCTTTTGAATATAGCTGCAAATATGTTTAGAAAGATCTAATAGTAGAAATGGTGTAGACCTGATTTTAGGAGTATTGTTATTTCATTCTCTTTAATTTGTTGCAAGTTTTTGATTGCTATAATTTGACTGTTATATTATTCTTTATTTTATACTCATCGTGATTTATAATTTTGGTGTATAAATTAATGTTTTATCATTGAATAAAATGAAGATTTTTTGTAGTCCATAAATTAGTTTGTTTCTGTTAAATATTTATACTCTATTTTGGTTTAAAGCCATCAGACATTTAGTATCAGTCACAATTCTGAGGGATCTATGAGATTGAGAAAGTGTAAATACTTTTCTTAAGCACTCACCACTTTTCTTATATAAAACATAGAACCTGCAAACAGATATTTAGAAGCTTCTTTTATTGCAATGGCACCTCTACTATTTGATGGAACAAATTATTAAGTATGGGGTATCATAATGGAAATCTATCTTGATGCTAATGATTTCTAAGAAGTCACTGAAAATGAATATGAAGTTTTTTTGCCAAATAATCTAACAATGGCATAACTTAAAAATTATAAGGATAGAAAACAAAGAAAATTAGAGGGAAGATAACCAAAAAAATCATGGATTTCTTAAAGTAAGAGTATATAGAAAATGAAAGGTTTAGAGGCATGCAAGTTATGAATATGATCGAATTTGAAATGCAGAAGATGAAAGAATAAAAAATAATTAAGGAGCATTATGATAAATTGCTTAACATAATTAACAAGGTAAGACTTCTTAGTACGGACTTTTTTTATTCAAAAATTGTTCAAAAATCCTAATTATAATTCTTGAGAAATTTGAGGCCATAATTTTGTCATTAAATAATCCTAAACTTGTCAAGTATTACCTTCACATAATTTTTAAATGCACTGCAGGCATAAGAATAAAAGGAGGCTTATGATAAAAGAAGAATCCACCAAGAAGAATTTTTAAGCAAAGTCCCATAATAACAAAAATAGAGGCAAAAATCAAAAGAAACAAAATTACAAGTTGTTGAGATCAAGTTTAGGTATAATCACGAATAATAACAACAATTACACCTCTCAAACCTATCCATCATGTCCTCACTCTAAGACAACTAATTAGCCACAAAAATCAACAGCTGCAAGAAGTCGATGTTGTTGCTAAACATAATCAACTAATTAGAGGCATTTCATGTCTAAACATAATCAAGTTCTATTTGAAAAAAAAGTTCTATAATCAAAGATGCTAATAGAATAAGGGTATTTGAAGTTTAAATGTAAAATTTTGCTTTAAACTTACTAGAAGTAGAGCAAGCTGCATTATATATACAAAAACGTAATGAGGTGTTTTGACATGGAAGATTGGGGCACCTCCATCATATTGCCTTACTCTTTATGCAAAAGAACAATTTAGTGTAAGGATTACTTAAATTCAAAAAGGAGCTTCTAACCTATGTTGTCTATTAATACGAGAGACTTTATTTTTCACAAAACAAGGCCTATAAAACTATATAAAAGCTACATTTAGTACACATAAATGAGAGAGAACCTCATAAAACACCATTGTCGGATTATGTAGAATCATGCAGTATTATCTAGAAGATTGTATAGCTATAGAAATCTTATGAATCCCTGATTTCTAGGGATTAGGATAAGATACAAATTTCCATGTATCTTAGAAAATCTGATACTTTATTTAGTATAGACACTTGTATATATATTGAATATAGCTGTAACTTACGATATATGAGAATGAAATTGTTTCTTCTCTGCTAATATTTCACATAAACTAAAGAAAGGGAGAACGGGAGATAAACCAATTTTTCTACACAAAGAAAATAATTGTTATTAAGATCAAACATGTGTCTTGTTCATTAAATCTAGGTATGTGAAAATTATTGGTTTCAAAATTCTTTATAACGTGGAGAAATTCAATTTCTCCTTACACAACTCCCCAGAAAATCCCTGAAGGAAAGGAAGTTGCATATATGGATATACAGATACCAATCGTCAAGAAGAATATGTTAATTAGATTTGTAATATGCACGTTCATAGATGGAACAAGAACACTGTAATACAACTATATGGAATTATCTGTTACAATGAAAGTGATCCTTCCTCTGAATTCGTTTCCTCTATGTATGGGCACCATAGTGAGACTGTATCACTACTGACACTAACCCCAGATTCTGATTTCCTTAAATCAGCCTGAATTTTCAACAGACTTGAAACTACTTCCTCCATACCTGGCCTTCTTGCAGGTTCTTGTCTCAGACAGGCCACGCTTACTTTGGCTAATCTCAAAGCAAATTCTGTCTCAGGACTTCCTTTGAGATTAGGATCAATAAACGAATCCAACCCAGCTTCTGGATTCTCTTTTTCCATAATTGACACTATTGTTTTTGAAAGTAGTACTTCTCTTCCCCCTTGCATGAAAACAGCATCTCTTCCTGTGATGAGTTCTAACAGAACAACTCCAAAAGCATAGACATCGATCGTGGGAGTCACTTGTCCTGCCTCTATATATTCAGGTGCCATGTAACCTCTAGTTCCTGCAACATGTTTGGTCTCGTTCGTTGTTGCTTCTCTCGCAAGACTGAAGTTCGCAATCTTTGCCCTTAGATTGCTGTTGAGCAGAATGTTGCTGCACTTGATGTCCTTATGAACGTAGGCAGGTTCGGCGAAGCTGTGGAGGTAATGCAATCCATTAGCAACATCTATAGCAATCTGAATCCTCCTATCCCAAGTTTCGTTTTCTTCACATCTTTTGGTAGAAGAAAGCCACTCTCTCAAAGATCCATTTTTCATGTACTCAAACACGAGATAGTAACAGCCACCATATTCGCAAAGACCGTGGAGTTTAATCAAATTGAAGTGGTTGATTCTCTTCAAAATCTTCACTTGCTTCGACACATCTTTGCTCATTCTCTTAACAGCGAAAATCTCCCCACCAAACTCTCCGGAATACACAGAACCCTTAATCGTACGCTCTGGACTGAAGTTATCAGTAGCTTTTTTCACTTGCTCAATTTCGAAAACTTTCAATCCTTTCTCGAAACTCGCAATTTCAACACGAATATCTTCCAGGGAAAACCATTTTCTGCGTGGACGACTACCTCGAGAGTTGTCTTTTCTCCTTTTACGACGTACAAGGACGACGGCTAGAATGATACTCACAACGAGGAAAGAACAGCCTGCGGCCAGTGCAACGATTTCAAGCTTTTTTCTCTTTGATTTATGCGCTTCAGAACCAACAATTACCGGAGGAGAAATCTGCGGCGGACTTCCGTGAATTGAAGTGTTTGAACTCATTGGTGAATTAGGCAGAGGAACCAGAATAGTCGTGTCAGGATGAAGATCTGGGTTTTCTCCCAAGCCATTTGCTTCAAGTATACTCTCTTTGGTTGTTTTGAACCTTTGAGCAATATCAGCAATTTCGTCGTCAGAACTGAGTGGCAAAGTCAGCAGATACTTGGTACCGTCGAAAACTTGATTCTTCGTAGGACAAGCACAACGAAGAGGGACCTGCAGTTCCATACCAGGATACAAATTGTATTCCCCGTAAGGATTTTCACGCAAAAGCGAAGCGCATGTGGTAAGTCCTTCATAAGCCTCAGTCGCTATCTGATAATAGGTCCCTTCTGTGGCAGATACAGGAAATGTGGTGCTGGCCTGATAATACTTGCCTGAACAGGTACAAGTTACAGGAATTATAACCTCTTGGTTGACAGGAAAAACTGACACAGTTTTAACATCGTTGATTCTGGCCAATTCCGTATAATTCGCAGATGTCAGGGCTGAGATATCACGCACCGACTTGCAAGAAGCTTGAGATTTGAATATGAGAAAGGCTTTACAGGATTGTTCTGCATTGCAGGTGTAAAGAAATGCAGAGGACGGCCCTGTTTCATCATTTGCTTTGCAATCTAGAGCTGAAAGTCCAGAATAGTTTTGCTGGCCCTTACTTGCAAAAATGAGGAAGGTTAATACCAGCAAACCAAGGAACAACTCGATCATACTGGAGAAACGAGTACTAGGGAATTTCAGAGAGTAAATACTAGGGAATCTCACAGAGTTAAGGATCTCAATTAGGACGGTTTGGTGCTTTGGTTAAGCTAAATAAGCTACACAAAGCCAACCTAATATCAGTAACTTTCTGGGTTGTCTTGTTTCATTCAATCGTGATACCCTTTTATTTCACCTGACAAGCAGCAATGTTTTAAGAACTAGAATACAAGTGTTCTTCGTCAGCATAGACTTGACTTGGTTTTAAAATGTTCAACAGATTGGTACTGTTACAGATCAGAAATTCCCTTCAAGTCCCACACAAATAATAATCTAAATCTATGTTGCTGATTTCCTGATGCTACTACTACTTATATTTTATTCCTGTTGAACCGGCCTACTTACAATTATCTCAATCGCTCGCAACCGTAGAATAATTTATAGTATGTAATTTAAAGTTTTGATCAGTTTCATTTCAAGAAAACTGACCTGGAGAGTTAGCTACATAGACCGCAAGCAACTGCTAAGAAATAGAATAAAAAACAGGAAGAATTCCTAAACAAATACGTATTTGGATGGCCTCCTTCATTTGTTTATTGTGTTTACTGGTTCCCTGTAAAGGGGATATAGAAATAATATAGAATGGTCTTGTGTTGTCTTGAGGCATTTGGAAGGCAGAAAAACCATGACACCATGATCCGAACTTCTGAAACATGCTTTGCTGGTTGGACGCGATAAGTGCCAGACCAAGTCTTGTGTGCTTAGTTTTTTATTGCTCTTAATCGTGAACTCCGTTTTGCAGAAGTCTACCTTGATGTGAATGATTTGCGCTTTGCTAAGCTGGTACGAGGAAATTAATTCGAATGGATAATAAACTCAATCGGTTCGGTTCGGTTTAATCATAAAAATTTTGAATTTTCTAATTTAATAATTTTTATTGTTAAAAACTAACTCGTTTATTAATTATAAATTTTCAAAAATTGATAAGTTTTTAAAAACTAAATAAATCAATTAATTTTTATTTAACAATATCTTTTTTTTATTAAACTTCAAATTTTTAATAGACAAGGACAGTCTCTTTTAATTATTTTTGAAATTCTTTAATTTTATTTAATCTTAAGTTGATTTTAAGGCTGCCTAATATTCATCGAACCTTTTAAATCTATAATGCCTTGTCTTATTGGATTAACTCCCGGTTTAGTTTTTAAAATATCGATAAATATCAACTTCACAATAACAAGAACAACAACAAAAAAACAACAACAACAACAACAACAATAATAACGATTATGTTAGGTCTTAGGTCTTTCAGGTGTTGCAATTTATGATACTTTTGTTAACTCTATTAACTAGATTCCTGTGCATGCAAGGCATAAGATGCCATGCTTAGAAAAGGTAAACTTTTTTTAAAAAATATCTATTCTAATATATTAAAAAAAGAATTGTGTATAAAATACATCTTTTGTTTAAAATCTTGTAATATTAAATTATGGATCTTCTCTTCTATATAAATTATTTATATTATGTATCTGTTTTTTTAATGGGAATGATTATGTTATTCTTATAGCATAATCAAAGTTAGTTAATTAAGTTTGTCCCAAGATTTTATAAAATCAAAATAACTTATTTTAATATGGATTAAAGTAGTCAATAACCTTTTGGTTTAAAAGATGATTCTTATATTTTTTCAATACAATTGAAGAATCTGAATAAATGATAAGAAAAGATTGTCCTTACTTATAAAAAAGTTAAAGTTTAATTGAAAATAAGATGTTAAATAAAAATTAATTGGTTTATTTTGATTTATCAAAACTGATTAGTTTATAAAAACTGATCGATTAATTAATAAAGTGATCAATTTTTAACAATAAAAATTATTAAACTAAATTAAACCAAAAAAATTAAAATTTTAGTCGAAAAGTTGACTGATTTAAAATTTTCATTGTTAAATCGGTAGAATCGATTTGATTTTATTGCTTGTTTGTTAACGTATTCTTTGAAATTCTCATTGAAAATTAACGAGACATAAAATGATCAAATATACTAAAAAGAAAAGAACAATGAAACAGGAAACGAAGTCGTAGACCCACACGTACACGAAGCTTTCTCTCATGCTATTAAGTCGAAACCTAGTAAGCACCAAAGAACAAGAGCGAGACTACCAAATTCCAGACAACATTTGGATAAATTCATCGAAATCAAGTACCTCATTTCCATCAAGATCAAAAGCTCGAATCATGGTTCACACTCTTCCATGGAATTCAAGTCTCCTAAACGATTAAACACCTTCTGCAACCCTCTAGGAGTGATATGTTGTGAAAATTGACCAGATTAGAACAAGTTAATTAGCTAAATAGAACTGAAGGAATAGTAATGAACATACAGATTTTACGTGAAAAACTCCAAATTAGGGTAAAAACTACAGGCAAAGATAGAAGACATTTACTATCGAGAAAACTGGAGAATTACAAGGAAAAACTATACCAAAAAATATACAAAATATTTTTGTATCTCTCTTTCTCCCTCTTTTCTCTCAACTCACTTTTCTCTCTTTTTCTGCTCTGCTTGTTTCTCCTCATGCTACTCCTGCCTTTTTATAGACAGGAGTGCCTTGGCTGTGTTAGGCATGGTAGGCACCGAATTCGGTGCCTACCAGCCAACAATTGTTGTTGATAGCAGCCATAGTTGTTGACAATTCTTCCACTTGAAGATTTGATTGGGTGTCAATTAGATCTTCACACTATTCTTTCTACCTTGCCTCTTCATGTTGCTTATGTTTCTGTTAGGCCGCATGAGGATCGACACCACATAAACTTGTCACCACTAATTGCTTTTGTCCTAAAATCTGCCAGGTTATCCATTGTATGAATGTTTTGTATGTCCACCGTTCCTTCTTCCACTTTCTCACGAACAAAGTGATATTGAACTCAGATGTGTTTTGTCTTTAAATGAAATGCTAGATTCTTGGCAAGATGGAAAGCACTTTGACTATCACAATACAGAGTAATATTCTCTTGTTTATTCCCAAATTCTTCCAACAACATCTTCAGCCACACTGCTTCTTTACTTGCTTGTGTAGCTGCTACATATTCTGCTTCTGTTGTTGACGTAGCCACAACTGATTACAGTTTTGAAACCCAGCACACAGCTCCTTTAGCTAGCGCAAACACATATCCTGTAGTGGATTTACTTTTATCAAGATCACCTGCATAATCAGCATCAACATATTCTTTGACATTAAAATCTAATCCTCCATAACGTAATGCAACATCTGAGGTTCCTTTGATATATCTAAGAATCCTCTTAACAGTATTCCAATGCTCTCGACCTGGATTTGTCATGTATCTACTAACTACTCCCACTGCATGTGCAATGTCTGGTCTTGTACAAATCATAGCAAACATTAGGCTCCCTACTGCTGATGCATACGGTACTCGAGACATCTCCATCCTCTCTTCTTCATTGCTAGGACTCATACTTGAGGATAACTT